>PVIA01005967.1:0-105700 GCA_004024845.1 Tonatia bakeri | reverse complement strand
CTTCCAGCCTTCACCTTGCCACATGTCCTCTCCACCCCGTCTGGACGAATGTTTCTTCGGTAACTCCTTGATTTTTGGACTTCCATACAGTTTGATTTTCTGGCAGTTCTGGTTATTTTTTGTTTTTAAATTTGTTGTTGTCCTTGTTTTGGTTGTGTGAGGAGGCAAAGTGTATCTACCTACGCCTCCATCTTGGCTGGAATTCCTCCTCTGTTGTCATTTTGAAATCTGTGGTGTTCAAGCGTTCTTTTTCCTTAATTTATATTTGAAACTTTTCAAATATTCATAAAAGTAGAGTACTTTTATATGAATGTCCAAGTATGTACCAGCGAATTTCAGCAGATCTTGTTTTATCAATTCTTCACACAGAGATACATTTTCCCCTGGAGTATTTTAAACCAAATCCCAGATTTGTCATTTGTAAATATATATATATGCTTTTTCAATGGCAGGTTCTTCTCTCTGGATTGAAAAGTCCTCTTTTACGACTATGAAACAGTGAGACAAAGATTCAGACAAAACAGCCCCAGATCATTTTGACCTACTTTTTTTTTATTAAATACACATTCCCAGGAACCAAAAGATTTTCTCTGATCAGATTTACTATGTTGTCATGTATTTTCAGGTGCATTTAGATTTCCAGACTGGTTCACTTCCTATAGAAATCTCACAAGAGTTGTTTTTGTTTTCTTTTTGTAATATTTTCATGAGGTAATCTGTTGAAACAGCCTTAAACTCCCTGATCCAGCCAGGCTCAATGATATTAACAGAAATGGACATTAATTATGAATTACATAAATCATGATTAATGTCAGGGTTTTTTCTTTCTTTTTTTAAGGCGAATTACTTTTTTAAGATTTGATTTATTTATTTTTAGAGAAAGGAAGGGAGAGAGAAAGAGAGGGAGAGTAACATGAATGTGTGGTTGCCTCTCACATGGCCCCCACTGGGGACCTGGCTGTGCATGTGCCCTGCCTGGGAGTTGAACTGGCGACCCTTTAGTTCACAGCCTGCGCTCAATCCACTGAACTACACCAGCCAGGGCTAATGTCAGGGTTTTTTTAAACTAATGATCCTTTTCAGATTTCTAAGGCAGGTCATTATTTCTGAATATTTGAAGTAGAACTTAAGTTTATAGGATTGATGATGAACTTGGAAGAGATAGGTTCTAAAAATATTCGTTTTTCTGATACAGCATATCCTTCTGACTGCATTTTTCCGGTTTTCAGTTCTTCGTAGGCCACTTCAGTACATTATAGAGTTAGGAAGGTTTGGAACTGGAACATCAAATACTGACATTCATACAAAAGGGGATGATAGCTTTTAAACACTATAGCAGTAAGATTTGTTAGTGTTCTGCTTGTCACAATCAAAAAGCCTAAAATTTATTAATTTCTGCTCAGAGCAGAAGGGAAATATGAAAGTTTTACATCTCTTCAAAAAGTGGTTTAAAACTGCCCTGGCCAGTATGCATTGTGTGGTTGGGGCATTGTTTAGCGCACCAAAAGGTGGATTTGGTCCCCAGTTAGAGCATGTACAGGAGGCAGCTGGTCGATGTTTCTCTCCCCTTCTCCCCGCTCCTTCCTCTTTCTCTAAAAGCAGTGGGAACAAAGGGCTTTAAAACTTGTCTAAATTAGACCTCAATGAAGGTATTTAATAATCTTGATATGAAAATAATCATTTCTGCCCTGGCTGGCGTAGCTCAGTGGATTGAGCACGGGCTGTGAACCAAAGCATTGCAGGTTTGATTCCCAGTCAGGGCACATGCCTAGGTTGCAGGCACGGCCCCCAGCAACCTCACATTGATGTTTCTCTCTCTCTCTTTCTCCCTCCCTTCCCTCTCTAAAAATAAATAAATAAAATCTTTAAAAAAATTCTCTCTTTAAAAAAAAAAGAAAGAAAATAATCATTTCTGTTAGTGGTCTTTAATCAAGACAGATTTTGCCTTCTGTAAACCAACCCAGTCATTCTTATTGCAAAGTAGTCAAACAGTATTGATATAGGAAATCTGCTCTCTCTGCTGAGGAATATCTTATTTTAACATGTATCATCCAGGCTTTTCAAAAAATGTATTTAAAAAATATATTTAGTGCATTTTGGATCTAAAACTTATCAAAAAATTAGACATTGAGGCAGAGAATTTCATGAAAAACTGTAATATTTAATATGGAATTTTAGATACTGCTCTGCATATCTTAAAGCTTAGCTAACTTGCCCTGATCTGGTAGCTCTGTTGGTTGGAGCATCATCCTGATTGTGGGTTTGATTTCTGGTCAGGGCACAAGCCTAGGTTGTAGATTCAGTCCCCAGTTGGGGAGCGTACAGGAGGTAAGAGATTGATGTTGCTCTCTCACCTCCCCTCTGCCTTCTCTCTCTAAAATCAATAAAGATTATCAGGAGAGGACTAAAAAAAAAAGAATTAAAGCTCAGTCAAATCATTTTAAAGAGGGCTTCAGAAAACCATAGTATTAGGCAGTTTATTATAAAGACATGACAAAAAGGGGGAAGAAAATGTTCAAAGGAGTGATAGAACTCTCAACTCATCACTTCCCATACCATGCATTACTAGCACTCTAAATTATACTTTAGTTGGAATGCATAATATTGGCAGTGTATTTGATCTGTCTTTGCTGACTTCATATATTCATTCACATATTCAACATGGAATTTGATTAACCTTTTTTATTTTATTTTTACTTTTTTAAGGTGCTCAAGGAACAGTACCTTGGTTACAGAAAAATGTTCTTGGGAGATTCTGTAGATGTGTTTGAAGCCAGGCGAGCAGAAGCCAAGAAATGGCAGAATGCCCCCAGAGTTACTACTGGACCCACCCCTTTCAGCAACATTCCAAATGCAGCAGCCGTTGCCATGGCTGCAACTCTTACACAGCAGCAACAGCCTGCTACAGGTCTGAATGCATTCAAGTTATAGCTTCTTACTGTGAAAATGCAGAACATTTATGTGCATTTTTATGTCTTCCTCGTGTTGTTAGCACTGAAGAAATTTCTATGAATAGCTATTCCAATACAATCTAAAAATTGTGATGGACACAATTATAAACATACCTGATAAAAAACGCAGGGTAGTCTTAGCAATAATTATATATCAATGGGATATTGAATATTGTGAATTTACTTAATGTTATTTGCTGTATTGCTATAAATGCCCTTTAGAATATGGTGTTTCACTACTGAATTACATTTAAGAGTAACAGATTCTAAAATTGTGATTGTATCATTTGTTGTTTTAAAGTCAGATAATCCAGCCATACGTTGCATTCTTTATGTATGATACTGATAGATGGTGCATTATTTCCTCATACATAGTAATTATAGAACACCAACATTCAGGATGAAGTACGTTTTTATAGACTCAAGGTGTGTTGAAGAGTAGTAGTTTTGTTATCTATCTATCTATCTATCTATCGATAGATAGATAGATAGATAGATAATGACAAGAAAGAGTACAGGCCCTCTAAATCAAATTTGGAAGAAAATACATGGTAGACTTATTTATACCTTTTCTTTTTTTTTTTTATATATATATATTTTTTATTTAAATGAATGTTCAAGTACAGTTTTTATACCTTTTCAAAGTAGAGCAGTAGCAAGAACTGGAAAAAGATTGTTTCAAGATTCTCTGCATTGAACATTAAAAAGTATGACATGGAAAGTTGAGCAGATGAAAGTCATTGGTGAGCTACTGGAAAGCAGATAATTTTAGTCCTTGGTTTAATTCAACTTCTCATGAGAGAAACGTATTTGTGGTGAGTTCTGCATTGTTTAGTTTGGTCCTGTGTCTTTCAGAGCTTACTACTTGTCTTTTATTCCTGCAGTTCCTGTTTTGTCAGGTTTAAAGTTTGACATAGAAAAATAAATCTTAATAGATATTTATTTTATTTTATTCATTCATACATTTTGAATAATGCTTACTGTTCTACCACATGCATCCTTTTGAGAGTTCCATATAATCCAGCAGTAAGTTATAGTATAAAAAATGCTAAAAAAAAAAAAAAACGAGAGAGAGAGACATATTTAGATTACATTCAGGCTGCCTGCACAAGGAAGCATTCTGTTTCTCTCTCGGTAGTGTAAAAAAAATGTTCTTCACATTTGGAGATGACAGAATTGACTTCCCATCAGTAAATGGCTGCTGATGGAGTTATGCCAAATCTTCCACATTCCATGGCTGGGCCCATGTGAATAGTGGCTCACATAAGCACTGTACAGTAGACCTCTGGCTGGCTGGAGTATAGGTTTTGTTCTCAAGTTATAGAGAAAAAAAGTCATTTTGAGGTTGAATCCCTATCAGTCCCATAATTATGGTCCTCAGTTCTCATGATTAATTAACCAGTTAATCAGACTAACCGTAGTACCATTTTACTTTTTAGGGCCAGTATCAATCATAAAATAGATCACATAAACATGGGTTTGGTTAAGTGTTCCTCCCACATAAGAGATTTTCATTCTAAGAGAGGTTTATAGGTTTTCACTCATGCATTTTGGATTTATGGGCATATGAAGGTACATGTTCATTTTAGAACTATGAGTGCCTACTACGTGCTAGGTTCTGAGGATACAAAGGTATGGTCTTTGTATGGTGGTGGAGAATAATATAGCTTAATTTAGAGTAATCAAGTTGAGGAGCCTTTTGCTCATATGCTTTAGTTTTGTCTGTGACTCGTGTCAGGTTTGGGGGAAACTGACTGCTTTCTCTGTTCTTTGCAGTTTTGAAACACACATAAGGATTTTCTAATGGGGTGGCAGGAATTGTAATTTATCAACCTAAACAGTCTTATAGTGTTTTCATTTTGAGTTGTATGAATTTTTAGAACTGAGAAGCTAAAGGGTCATAATAACAGTTTTGCATTATGCCTTCTCTTTTTTCCATTTTTTTGAAGGTTTCCCAGGCTCCACAGTCCATTCTTTTATGCCTGTCCCCATTAGGATGTTAGTTATTTTAGTCAATGTCATTACTTAGCAAGATTTATGAGGTCTACTGATATATGTTGATTTTATGAGTTAACATTCTGTTTAGAAATGTCTCTGTTGATTGCGTCGTGCAATGACTTATTCCTTATGCCCTGCGGATTTGATGAAATCTTTTTAAATACCAGTAACAGATTTTAAACACCATCAAGATGAAGCTAGGTAAAGCCTGTGTGCTATTTTTATATATCACTGTTGATCTGTGCAAAATTTGAGTCATCAGGCATTTTGCTTTTATTTGCATATAGATTCTTGAGTTCACTAGTACAAAAATGGAGATAGCTTCTTAGGCTACACTACCTTCTGAAGTTGGTTTCTGTGTGGTCTTTCTTGGAGGTGCAGGTATGCACTTAAGTGACTTCTTGATCATTCTTCTATGTTTTTTAATGAAGATATATAATAGAACTTAGGCCTGTGTGATTTATGAGTATTGCTTCTGAAGGCTGAAGAGAATTGGTAAAAAACCAGCAGGGTATTTATGTATGAAATAAGCATCAATACATGGATAAATTACACTCTGATACAACTTGAGTACACTTGTCCACATACCACTGCTTCAGAAGCCTCTTAAAAAGCCTAAGAAATACAGTAGGCTTTTTTCAGTATAATTTTAATTTAGAGTAGATTGTTTTAAGCTGAGGTACTGAAATTAAGTTTTGCTGTTGTGTTTTGACACTTTTAAAAGTTCTTGATGTTTACATAATAAGACTTTTCTCATGTGACTTAGCTGCTGTTTTTAAGGAGAGCTGAGAAATTTTGTTAGGAATTCCTACTTTCCAGCGTTTAGTGCAGGTTTAGACATTGAAGGTGTAGTGTTAAATAGGAAACTTTAAGTATTTCTCTTCAGTTTCTTCTGGTTTTGTGATTTCGTTGTATTTAATAACCAAAGGAACATTCCCCACTAAATCAGTAAGTACAATTTTTAAAATTGGGGTAAAGGCATTTTTTTTTAAGAAATATTATGATTTTAAAATATAACTTAGGACTAACAAGACTAGTTATATTAGGCATTTTGAGTGGTCATTGAAAATTATAATATATTTTAGCACTTTAGTCCTTTCCCTGTGAATGCAGTTTTACTTTTAAAAAGGTAGAATTTATTCTGGAAATATGAATTAACAGTATTAAACTTGATTTTGTTGTGTGTTAATATATTATATGGTAACTTTTGTAAAATGTTACTCTACATGAAGATTTCACTTTGGGCAGTCATTGGGATATATTATTACTAACTTGGTTTTATTTATGGAACTAAGAGCCTCTCATTGAATGACATAAGATTTTGAAATAGACTTCTTGAATTATTTATGTAACTTTACCTGAAGGATTTAGATTCTGCTTTCTAATAGTGGAACTAATTTATATGGTGGCCAGAGTGTAATATATATGCTAATACTTTGGCATGGGAGATATTTATCATGAGTCTTTACTATTAAAAATGTTATACATTTACCTACTAGTTTTATAAATGATGTTGCCTTCAGAATTTGTGTGAAGGTACAAAACTCAAAATATGTACCTGTTGTGCAATGGAAAGTCTTGTCATCATTAGAGTTCCTTATTACCTATATCCTGAATATTGATGATTAGAGTTGCTCTTAAAAGTAGAGCCACACTCAACAGAAAGCATGTTATTTGAGTAACTCTTATGACTTGTAGGGCTGAGGGCTGTGGTGTGCATTGTTCTTTAGGGTCTTCCACCAGCAGTGCCTCCTGGTAACATGTGACACTTAAGTCTCTCAGTGTTAAAGAAACTGGATATGTGTTTTCTACATATTATTTTTGTTAGAAATAAGAAAGTAATATGCTTAGTTTCTTTTTCTTATAGTAACATTTTACAAAAGAGCTGCTTGGCAGATATTTTATTCTCAAATTTATCTCAAACTGGATGTAAAAATTTAAATCCTTTTTTAATTTATTTTTAATAGTAGTATAAGAATTCTGGCTGCTATTAGTTATTATTCTTTATTTTCTGGGTGGAAGCTATTTGAAAAGTCCAGTTTTCGTCCCAGTGTAGGAAAAATGTAGTTTTTCATTTTTGGGTATTTTTTTTTAATGCTTTATAATTTACACTACCTTTGGAATATACAAAACCTCATTCATTGAACAACTTGAAGGCTTTGAATTCTTTGAAAAGTTTAAATTTCAATCTGTATATTACTTTGGCAGATCACTCAACTTTGAGGTGCACTGATCACTGTGCTTGAACGACAAGACTGAAGATTGTACTATGAAATTTATTGGATAGTTTTCATAAATTATTTATCAAAAGGGAGATTTTTAGATTTTTGTAGTCTGCTTAGTTGAGAAAAAATGTAGTTAAAATGAGAGGCAAGTTTGACGTTATTCTTGCCAAAAAAAATTCAGCCAAATCTTTCAGGTAACAAATGGGAAAAGGATGACTAATTGTTCTGCTTCTGAGTAAATTTTCCAAAATGTTGGAAAGAAATTTCTGAGTTGAAATCTTGAATGTATTGAATCTGTCAAGGTACACAGCGGTGCCTTTGTAAATGTTCATTATCTTATTTAATCAGGTGATAAGTGGTGTAATGTAGCAGAGCTTAACAATAGAACTCAGTTATCACTTTTTGTGAACAAGTTGGAATTGTCATGTTACTGTGTAATTGATTTGCTTTAAAATGAACAATAAATTTAATAAAATAAAACATTGTCTTGTTTTTTATCTATTTATTGTATATATATCATTTATATTTCATATAAGAAATCATGCCAAGTTTTTTGGGTATTCTTATGGAGTAACATGATAGTTTTGCCGTGTTAGTGTCAGTCTCTTTTTGCTCAATTGAGACTTGACTCTAACGGTAAGGAGCTTGTTTTAAAAAGAAAACAAGTAAAAACCTTTACTGATTACACCAACTAATTTTTATCAGAAAACAAGTGGGGAAATCTAAAATCATTCTGGAAGTAAAACTAAAAGAACTATAATTTACAATACATTAAAGATTTCAAATTATTTAGCAGGTTAAGCTAACATTCATCTTTCAATGCAGTGGGCCTTTTTGAATTGTCTAGTGTGAACAAGTTAAAAAATTGGGGAGAGTAGGTAAATCAGTTGGGACATATAAATTAGGCTGGGGAGACATCCTGAAAACTAGTTTTAGCAAAAAGAATTTGTTTAGAGTAATTACTGTTCATTTTAAAAACAATTTTTTAAACGTTAATCTTGAAAGAGTAAGGCAAATTTGTTTTTCCCCCCCTCCCATTTTTTTTTTATACCAGGGCCACAGCCATCTCTGGGAGTTAGTTTTGGAACGCCATTCGGCTCAGGTATTGGCACTGGCTTGCAATCAAGTGGCTTAGGTTCTTCAAACCTTGGAGGTACACTTTAACTTTTCTAATAATTTCATTCGACTTTTATACATTTGAATTGATAATAGCCTGTAAAAATTTTCTAAGAGGATCTACTGTTTTGGAAGTTAAGTTTCCATCTGGCAAAATCAATTCTCCGAACATAATCAGTGCTTTATAGTATTAGATTTAGAACCTTAAAAAAACCCATTTCATTAGTGAACAGTAAATATTAAAAAGTATAAAATTAAGGGGTAGGGATGTTCTGTAATCAATATGCTAAAATATGAACTTGAAAATTACTTAGTTTTAATAAATTTAACTAACTTCAGAAAAATTAGCAGTCTTAATATCAGTTTGGAGTCCAAACTACTTCTGGATATACAGTCTCCTAATCATTTTCTTTTTCTGAAAATGAACACTTTAAATGGGAAAATAACTTTATTATATAAAGTTGAACAACTCAACTTCTATTTATTCCTAAGTACCTTTGGCATATTTGCCTATGCATATTTGTATATGTAAGCAATTAAGTTTATTTTAATAGTTTCATAAGTTAACTCTAATTAGTAAGGTAAATCTGCAAAAACATGCTAAATACAAATGCATTCATAATTGTCTGATGTGGATGATTAAAAATTAATTGTGTTTTATGGAGCGCATTGTCATAATGAATAAGGTTTCATTATTTCCACTAAAATATATCATCAAAGGAGGGGAAGTTTATAAGCTTTTATGGTTACTTAATATAGTAGGCCCTATTAGGAATTACTAGAATTATGACAGCATAATTTTTGTGATCTATAATTCGATTTGCTGTCATATTTCTTAGAGTTAGAGGCAAAAACTGTCGGATTAAATATTTTAGGTAGAGTTGTGAAGTAACCTAAGAGGAACTTGAATCTTATTTTTAAATACTTTTAGGAGAGTGAAAACAAGTCTTAAAGTACTTCACAAAGTCTCCTCTTGAACTTGATATGATGAAAAATATTTTTTATTTAAATTGTGTGTTAAGAGAAAAAACATAATGCTCCTACTCCCAATTTCTCATTGTTCTGTTGAATGATGCTATGGCAACAGCAAACTATAGGGTAAGGCAAAAGTAGGCTTTATAGTTGTGAGTATGCAAAACATAGCTCATTCTTGCATTTGTATTTATTAATGATTGTATTATTTTCCGTAGGAATGACTGTAAACCTACTTTTACCCACCCTGTATTACTGAATAGATTGACTATTACATAGTTTTACAGATTTTCATTGGTAAAGGTTCTTAAGTGAAAATGTTGGGGTAAAAAGAGTAAAAGCACCTAGAATGTGGAGAAATGCAGTTCTCCGTATTTAAATTATTGTGCATGTCATGCTTATTATAAATTTAGACCTATTTTTTTCAAAATGAAGTATCCCAAAGTAGATATGTTTATATCTATTTGACTACAATTATACTTTGAATGGCCGCTAACATTTTTAGTTCCTGTGTAAGAGAAAATACTAAATGATCTTGTTTTTTATGGCCTTGTTCTTTAAAAGTTACTGATGAGTCATAAACTTAGTCTAAATACATATAAATGTTTCATTTTAGAATTTATCTTGTTCTTTCAGAAGTCTTATGCAAAGGAATAAATAACAGATTTCCTTTATAAGGCCATGTTTTTCAACACTGTATTTTTTAGATCTTTGGTACTTTTGGGTTTTGCTTGTCAGTATCCTTTAACTTGTGTTTTACATGCCATTGTATATTTCTTTATTGCCCTTCCACTAGGATTTGGAACTAGCTCTGGTTTTGGATGCAGCACCACAGGGGCCTCCACATTTGGATTTGGAACAACAAATAAACCCTCAGGAAGTCTTAGTGCAGGTTTGTGTGTTTCAGCCTGAATTTCAGACAAACTTAAAGGTGCAAAGTATTTAATTTAAAAGTATAAGTATTGTTATTTCCATATCCAGAGAAGATCCCTGATTTAGTTTCTAACCCCTGGATGAAGCACGTAGCATTATCTCATAAACTAAATGTCAGACTTATAAAATATTTCTAACAACACTTAGTAGTTTGATAAAATAAATAATTATATCCCCTATTAACTAAGCAGATTCCTTTGAACCCCCAAACTAGCTTCGTTGTTAAATAATTTTCTTCGTTAATATAAAAATGAACCCATTGTGCTTAAGTTTTAACCCAGTTTTATCACTCATTCAGGAGAATGATTTCCAAAGAGATGTTCTTTAGTTATCACGTCCCATCTTACAATTGAGTTCTTTGTTAGTTTTTGAAATAGGTATAATCTTTTGACTCTTCCAGTAGGAAATTCCAAATTCCATTATTACTTTTGCATTTTCGCTGTAGTTGTAAATAATGACTTTTTTAAATGTGCAACACTTAGGGATAAGAAGTATGTCTGATGGGCTGGGATGGGAGTAAAGGACAGAAAACTGTACTTGAACAGTGATTAAAATTAAAAAAAAGTATGTCAAAATAATGATGTAGTACCAATTAAATTGTGTTAATTGAGGGGATTTGAAGGAAATTCTGTTTAATATTAAATAGTGTTTAAAATCAACAGTTCCAATAGAGTAAGATAGTAGAATTTCAGTGGTGTCAGAATTATAATATAAAATGTTAATATTAACTAGGCAGTAATATTACTTAATCTTAGTTACATAAGAGCTCTTATTACAAAATTAAAACAGTAGGTACTACTCTTCATTGTATTCCTTGTCCTCAAATTGTGGGTTGTGGTTTTCTTGGAGAACTTAACATTGCAAAGCTGTGAAAGTATCTTCAACCTGTTGATAAAATGTTTCTGGATGGGCTGAGGAAGAAGGCACCTTGGCATGCTGAATTCTCAGCAAAATGCCTGGCAACTGAAGTCTTCGAGAGGTTTCAGTTATTTGTGCTAAAGTATCTGTTTTGGCCTGGATCACTAAACTTGTCTCTGATGGTGCCACTAAGTTGTTTGCTAAATTATTTTCCTATAAAATTGCATGTGAGGAATTTAGGGCCATAAGATACTTAACTATTTTTATAGATTACATACTCTTGTAGCTAGAAATTTACCTCTCATCCCCATTTTTTTATATTTGTTTTTGTGACTTCTGATATGAATATTCTTTTCCTTAAACATAAGGCTTTGGCAGCTCAAGTACATCTGGGTTTAACTTCAGCAATCCTGGCATCACGGCATCAGCTGGTTTGACATTTGGGGTGTCCAATCCTGCCTCTGCAGGTTTTGGAACAGGAGGACAGCTCCTTCAGTTGAAGAAACCTCCAGCTGGAAACAAAAGAGGAAAAAGATAAACATATAGGTTGATGTGTTGAGAGAATCCATTGCAGCATTGTTTATTCTGAGTCTATTTTTCTAAAATTGATGCAGTAATTAAATTGCATCCCAGGAGATTTCTAAAGTTTTGATATTTTTCCCTACTCGGGATTTGAACTTTGTTCTAATTTACCATGCTAAACATCTTTTTTCTTGTGAATTTGAACCCCAGTTGTATATTTTTCTTTATTTTGATTCTCAGTGTAAGAAATGTTCTGATTACATTGCTGGTTGGTAAAACCTACTATTTAACCTAGTGTTAACAGCAACGTTTTTGTTGATACAGTTTACATTATTTGACTATATGCACATGTGTTTCTTATACAGATAATATGAACTCTAGGGCCTATATTAGAATCAGTTGGTTTCTTGATAAAGGTCTTTTGAACTACACTGCAGGGCATCTTGTGAATATGTATATAGATATATACAGAATAATACACACAATTGTGTGTGCATACAAAATATATATTTACAGACCTACAACTTTTGCCTCAGACTGTTTCCCTTTTCTAAGGGTATTCCCTTTTTCACCCTTGCAGCTTCAAGTCCTCAGTGCTTGTAGAATGATGAGCTTAGAGGTACCAGGTATTGCAGTTATGTGCTTGAAGACTTAGTGAAATGGTTCCTGTTGTAAATATTTGACCTACTCAACTGTGTTGCCCTAGTCGTCTTCATTTTTGTTTTTCACCTTCACCTTCGACAGCTGCTGTAAGTGAGGAATGCTGTAAGACTCGTTGACCAGATTTCAACAAAGCTTACTATCCTTCATGTCCTCATATTGCCTATATGAGATGATTTTTCATATCTGAGATGAACCTTCAAGAACATATTTGAACTCCAGACTGGTGTTCTGGGGGCAAAGAAGCTTTAAGCCAAATTGATTCTATGCAGGTGAAGGATGCACTATGACTTTGGTGGAAACTTTTCTAGCTATTCCAATACAGAGTTCTTTCTTATAGGGCTATTGATACACCAAATGGAGTGGCTCATCAGCCTCTTAATGTCTTAAGTGCTTAATTTGGAATAGAGAGACAGTATATTTTAAGACAAAAAAAGTATTTGTAGCAACTATGAACTATCCCCTGCTTTAACAGAGTTCCAGTAATAACACATAGGCGTGTCAGGTTGCACCTGTGTAATACTTGCATTAGTACCAGTGACGTGGAGTGGGTGAAAAAGAGAGCCCTTGGAAAGAGAACTGCCTTAGCCATGATTTCAAACAGAAACCATTAGGTAGATGTATGTATCTTTCAAGTACAGTTTTCAGATGGGATATGAACATGAAATTTCATTGAAAATAGTTTAATTTTTTTATATAGAAGCTTTTGTACATAGTGTGCATCAAGTGAATGTTTTCAGAAGCGTTTCACTGAGGCACCTTTTTCCCAAAACAGGGATTGCATAAACACTTGTGCGCGTGCACGTGCACACACATGCACCGTCAGTGTGTTAGGTTTGGTTATAAAGGTATTGTCGAATCTGTTTTATTTATCTGCTTATAGCAATGATTGGCTTTTTGGAATTGAATTTTTCGCGCCTCGATGCATTAAAATACAGAAAATGCTTTGTTCTGAGCTCTAAAGCTGTTTTTATTTTTGCACACTTCTCTAATACTACAGTTCCCAGAACTAGATTTTGGGGAAGGGTAGTAAAACCTGTGATTTTGTGTTTTGAATTACCGTCAGAATTAAATACAGTTACAACAAACTGTCAGAATTACCGTCAGAATTAAATACAGTTACAACAAACCGTCAGAATTACCGTCAGAATTAAATACAGTTACAACAAACTTTTTTTTAAGAGACATTGCATTGTATTGCAAAAATCTGAATATTTATACTTCTTGTTTTTTCTTTATATATTTTACATTTTAATATGTTGAACCACTGGAAATTTGTAACAGATAAATTTGTGATAGAACTTTAAATGTGTTGTCACTGTCTCCATTGTCTTCACTTTGTCCAGAGCCTATTATTAAGTAAACAATAAAATTTATTGTGTCAGTTGCTTTGAATCTTTATAGATGTTAGTAGTTCTTAATATGTAATTTTCTAATTATTGCTCTTTTATTCCTTTGGTTGGTTTTTAGTGTTTTCACTGGTTTATACATCTTGCTTAAAAAAAAATAAACTAAATTAAAGACTGAACACAAGATAATAAGTTGGAGTAAAAAGTAAAATCCCCCCTCGACCCCTAGGCCCTAATCCCACTTGCTTCCCCAGAGTATTCACTCTTAATGGTTTGGTGTATATCTTTTTAGAACCTTTTTAAAAACATGTTTTTTTTCCCCAACATATGAATATGAATGTTTATTCCAATTTTTCTTTTCTCTCATTTTCTCATGCTCTTTTAGATCTTTTTTCTTTTAACAAATGGGTTAAAAATCTATGTGTTCTATGACTTGCTTTTTTTCCCCTTTAATGATATATCATTGACATCTTTTTACTGCAGTCCCTGCAGATTTACTCTTTACGTGCTGTTCAGTAGCATGGATGAACAGTGATTTGTTCCAACTAATGCTTGTTGGTGGGCAGTTAGGTTCTTGCCAGTATTTCAGTATTATAGAAAAAGCTGCAGTGAATAACCTTTTGCATGGTTCTCTGTGCTTATGTTTAATGTTGCTTTGGGATTCTAGAAGAGGAGTTGCTGAAGGGGCACACAGATTTTATGTTTTAATGTCAGATTGCCTTCCAAAAATGCTATAAAAATATACACTTATGCAGTTTGTATGAGTACCCATTTCCCAGCAATCTCTAAATGTCGATATTATCAATCTTAATAAGTACTTGTGAGATGAGCTTTCTAATATATAAACATTCTCCACTTCCATGGTACTATCCTTTGTCCATTTTTATACCAGGTTATTTGGGAAGGTTTTAAAAAAATGATTTATAGATCTCTGTAGATAATGGATGTTAATATTTTTCTTGTGAGATAGGATGGACTCGAATCTGCTAGTTTCAGAACCCTGTCTTGACCCTGTAAGATCTTGGGCTATTTGCTTAACTTTCCTAGACCTCAGCTTTATCATCTGAAAAGGGGATAATAAAGATGGGTGGATGATTGGGTAGCGTAAGCCCCTGACCCTTTACAAGCAGTTTCTGTTCCTGCTCTGATAACCTACTCCTTTAGTTATGGAGGGTGGATGCTGTGGGGAAAGCCAGCCTACCTTATTACTTAATTCTGCATGTGTGGGGTTGGGACAGGGAGGAGAAGATGGGTATTCTAGGACACTTACTCTTTAAGATGAACTTTAATACCTTGTCAGGTTTGTGTGTGGGGGGTTCCCTTAAAATCCTATTGGGATTTTGATTGGGTTTATACAAATATGTTACCATCTGAGAAGAATTGACATCTAATGTATACAGCATGGTATATGCATTTTTGGGTCTTTTATTCTTTTAGCAAGGTTTTATAGTGTTTTTTAGGTTCTTGATTGTTTTCCTAACTGGCATCTTGTTTTATTTCTGAGTGGTTGGTGCAATTTTATTTATAGTATTACAAATGCAGGTTAACTGTTCTTTTTTTCATAATATACTAAGCCCAAGTTAATGTCCTGCCTATCTCAAATACTATTTTTTGAGACAAGGAAATTCGAATAGTTCCTTTAGAAGTACTGTAGTGGGATTTGTGTGTGAAATATTCAATTTGAATGGTCTGTCACAGGATGTTACTTTGGCACCCCCTTCCTCCATGCCTTGCCCCACTCTCTCACTGTGAATAAGCCTGGCTGCTCTGCACTGTTTGGATCACACATTACAAGGTTGTTGCTAAGGAGACACAACCCTGGGACTCACTAACATTGGGCCAGTATCCTAGAAAAGCTAAGCTGGAGGGCCTAATTTAAATTTCATTCACAAAGTCATCTTTGCCTATCAGTGTATTGCCTATTTATAGAGTGTGTAGTCTGTTCTGGGCACCACCCTCAGAACTTCATAAACTTGACCTTGTTTAACCTCAATATTACCCTCTAAAGCAGAAAGGTAAAGCAATATATTTGATGTCACATGGCTGTTAAGCCATGGAGCTGAGGATTTTCTGTGATGCAGGTAAGCACGCTGATTTGCATGTGTAATCTCGTAAAGACACTGAAGATAATGTGATTATATTAAAATGGGGAAATTATGAGTATATAATAGACTGTAGATCAAGGCAAGGTAAGGTAAGTAACAAAGGGCCATGGAACTTAAGGGAAAATAATTATACCTAGGATGTAAAGAGTGAAGAAGCAAGGGCCAGACCTTTTCCCACTATCCCTATGAAGGAGGTTCATAGAGAAAAGCTAGTCCGTCATCCCAGCATGGAGGGTGTGGTCTGCCCACCTTTGAAAGGGTAAGGGGAGCAGTTCTGGCTACTTGAATCTTAGGAACTGTAAGAAGTTTAATGAGAAAGCCTTTTTAGGATGGCTTACCTGACTCCTGTAACCCAAAAGAGCACCCTGTGCTTAAAGTAAATGAGATTAGATTGACTTCTTGCTGTACAGATGGATGAACCTCAGCTGGCCCAAGTAAACCATGGAAATGGAGGCAAGAAGCTTAAGCTGTTACCAAACGGCTGCAGATAGAAGAATAGGGATTACTGGAAAAACTGGTCATGGCCCGGAATGTTTTTGTTTTTCCTCCTTAATCTAATGCACCTTTTCTCTTCTATGCAATCTCTTAATAATAATAAAGAAAAACCCCCCACAAGGTTACAGTACTGAAAAGTGCCCTATAGATTTAACTGGCAGAGAACTTACTTTGTCATCCCTACCCTCTTTGAATCCCAAAGTAGCAAGCTAGTTTGCTACTCAATCACTTCTGGGAGCATCCTGATTACCAATATTTTGAACTCTGCATCTGATACTTGGGCTATCTGGTCACTAAATTACCAAGTGGATGGGCAAGAATTCAAACCCAGGCAATCTTCCTAAAGTCTAGGCTTTTAACTCTGACTGCATGCAAATTATTGGGTTGGCCAAAATGTCCATTCAGTTTTTTTCCCTAAAATAAAAGACTTTTTTTTTTTCATTTTCTGTAATAGCTTTATTGATTCGGATATTTTGAGTATGACAGCTATTTCCCACTATTGGCTTCTAGTGGATGTAGGCCAGGGGTGCTACTAAATATCTCCCAGTGCATAAGACAGCCCCACAGCAAGGAATTATTTGGCCAAAATATCAATAGTGCCAAGAAAATTTGCAAGCCACTTTTGATGTGTTCCATCAGTCGCAGCACCTTCTCCATACAGTACACATTTTTTTGTGTGTTTCATTTGCATTTTTTACCTTTCTTAAAATAATAAATCACGAAAAGCCAAAAATGTTGCATATCTTACTCCATCTTCAGTATTAAAATGGCTACACAAAAATTCACCTATTTGGTAATTTTTTTAAAGGCATGGTGATATGACAGCTGTCACAATATAATCTAACAAAATCACTTCGAATAAAGTTTGAGATAACTAAGCACTACTGGAGCCATCATATGGAAAAAACTGAAAGCACTTTTGGCCAACCCAGTGATATATGGTGGGATTTCTTATGCTATATTGATAGCATAAATATATAAAGAAAATCCTTGAGAATGCAGAGGGATAGTGGCTTTGAGCAATGAGTATGAATAGGATTTGTTTTTATGAAGTATTTACAATTTGAATTTACAGAATCACATATTTAATGAACAATAATCCTGAGTTTGAGCAACATGAAGGGATAAAAGTAACTACTACACCCACTCTCCAGAGGAAATTTCTTGTTTCTTTATCTTGATTCACACTATTTTTCTTCATTAGTTTTAATAGCTGTATAGTATATAGGCCCACATTCTATTTAAGTAGTTCTTTGTGGTGACTATTTAGATATTTTCTATTTTTTTGCTATTGGAAATTTAGTAGGATAGGTGAAAATGTTATACAGTTTTATTGACATGTCTCTGCTTAGGGTGTTTGAACATTTTCATAGAAGTATTGGCCGTCTTTTTCTAACAGTTAATCTTACACCTCTGTTTCTGATTTTTTGTTTTTGTTGTATAGAAATTTAATTTTTTTATGTATTAGTCTTTTTTTAATGAGTTCTGGGAATGAGTGGCAACTCAATGGGAGTGAAAAAGAGAGTAAGATATTTTACATTTTACAGTTTATGAAGTCTTTTTATTTATTAAATCATTAAAATTTCATGCCCTGGCCTGAGTAGCTCAGTTGGTTAGAAGTTTGTCCTGATACGCCAAGGCTGTGGGTTCAATCCCTGGTCAGGGCACATAGAATAATCAACCAATGAATACATAAATAAGTTGAACAACAAATTGATGTCTCTCTTTCTCTCTCTCTGTTCCCCTCTCTCTAAAAATCAGTAAAAAAAAAAGTGAAACTTTATGATTGTTTGAAGATGTCTGTAAAAAATTCAGCTGGGTCCTTGAGTCTGATTGTAATTAGTGGTGATTATAATTAGAACTGAAACAATTACACATACCACTTTACCAAGTGCTTTTGTAATGGAGTAAAATGCACTGGGTCTGACTCCATCTTGTTCAAACCTTATTCCCATTGCCTTCTGGTTAGTAGCTTCTGGTTAGTCCTGCCTACAGATGTGTTAATCATTAGAGGAGTGCTGCTTCTTGAGTTTTACAGAAACAGCCCTGCCAATTTTCCCTTTCCTTGACATAAAAGAAGCCTGAACTCTACTTTTTTGAAATGGATTTGGGAATTAGGTCTCCCATCTTCTTCTTCGATGCTTTCTCAATCAATGAACCTTTCCTTACTCCAAACTAACATTTTGAGTTTTGGCCTTTTGAAGTGTTGGGCACGTGGACTTTGGACCAGTAAAAATTTGGTGAGCCAGCCAGGAGATGGTGTCCTTGGGCACGCCAGCCCCAGCTGGGGTTTGCCTCCATCAGTTCTGAGCAGCTGCCAAGGCCTCTTGCCCTGAGAGTGTGGGAGGATTGCCTTGGGCCATGGCTTGTTCGGTATAAGGAAAAGTTTTTGGACTTTTGTCTATCATGCTTTTGTTTTTGTTTTTGTTTTCTGGGATAAGTTGCTCCCATGTGTGCAGCCAGGAATCCATCCCCTCTAGCTGAGCTTCCTCTCAAGACAAAGCCATCTGCATTTTGGGACCTTCCATTTGAGAATAGGACCAAGATTATTGGAATCCTTTTTCTCTGTCTGGGCTTTCTCTCCCTTGGGACAAAGCCATCTGCATTTTGGAGGCCTTCTTCTGACAGCAAGATTATTGGATTCTACCCATTCGTGTGTGTCTGCAAATCGACTTGATTTGGAAGTAGGGTAAGTCACCCCTGTGTGTATAATCAGGAATTCTTCCCTCCATTTGGGCTTTTCCCTTGCGATAAGCCAGTTTGTTTTGCATTTGTTTGTCGTACCATGTTGGAGAGGGGAATGAATAATTATAGGACTTGTACCCAATTTGTGATTGGGTTCATTTGCATTCATTATTCATTTGAATTTGAAATTTGTAATCGGAAGTTTGGTTAGGAGAATACACAATTTATTGTCTTTCGTGTGTATCGTTTGTGTGTTGACCTCAGGCTTCTTTCCCCATTGGTTTGGAAGTGATAAGTGAATAGCAGCTGAGGCTTCTCCCTCCCCTCACCCCTTCCCCCCACATACTCCGATGCAGATGTGTGGCAGGGTGCCATCTTGTGCTTTGGCCACATCACAGTGCCCTCTTCCTCCAGGAAGATTCGCCACTTTAAATTTAGGCACTTTGAAGCTGCTCTTTTTACTCTCTGAGTTTCTGACTTTATTGTGCATACTAGCTTTTGTTGTTTGTTGACAGATCCACCTTAAGGGGCACCCTTGAAGGAGAGGATCTCAGGCCTTTCACAGAATCTTTGAGAGGGTTGTCTTCCTTTCAAGGAATGGAATCCATTCTTTGATTATAAATTAATTTTAAAACAGTTTTAAAGGAATTCCTACAGCATGCAAAGCTTTGGTTGTCTGAACAAAATACCTCTGAGTTTTGCATTGTGTGTCTCAGAACACAAAAGCTAGCATTTTAAAATAAAAGCTATGTTATATGTGTGTTTATTTGTATATTTTTATGTGTGTTGGTATGTATATAACATATTTGTACTGCTGAACGGTATTGCTAACTTGTAATATTAAAGTGGCTTAAACCAACAAGTGCTTTATGAGAATTCTCAAAAATATAACAGAAACTAACCCAAACGCTTTTCAAAATCACATGATCTAGGAAATGTTTGCTCTTAAAGTTGGTTTTGAGTTCGGTTTGGTTAAATAGACATATCTTTAGGATCATCAGTGTTAAGTAACACTCTGTTCTACCAGGTTCTTTTAATAACCCCTTCCTCTGTTGTATCAATCCAGCTTCTCTTAAGAACATCCAGGATGACCCCACTGCCAATGAAAATTCAGTCAGAATGTCTTCTGAAATCAAAAGATGTTCTCCTGTACTGGCCAAAGATACAGCCCCAAAGTCGGAACACACACACACACAGACCCTAGCAGACCCCGTTACTGACTGGAAGACAGCTAGCAAAAATCAGCGAAGCACACCTCACTTCTGTGCATCTTTGTCTTACTTCTGTGTCTGATATTCTACCTGCCTTAAGCCGTCTCCTTTAGACATAAAATTTAATTAGCTTCCTTTAAGTTTATTCAACTGACTCAAAAGGGAAGCTCCCCAATATTCTGACTATGTGCCTGGCTATCAGGAAGTTGGTTTTAGGCCAGTATTTAGCAGAACCTTATCTTCCTGGTGGGGAGTGGGAACCCATGAACACATGATTAGAAATCTTTAAATAACTTTAAGAACAATAAATAGCCAATGAGACCACTCAAGCCATAGTATGTCAAAAGTAGGCCTTAGTCTCTCTGGCTAAAGTTGTATTTGATAATTGAATTGCTCTGGATTATGTTCTAGCTGAATAGACAGTAATGTACATTGGTCATGTGTTGCTCAGGAGCTGTAGACCAGGACATCAAAATACTAGTACTGCAGGATGACAATACCCAACCAGGCACATGTAAATATTTGCAATTAGATATGAGACAGTTCCATTCCTTAAACCCTAGGTTTACACCCCTAACCAGCATCTGTGGGCTCTTTAACAGTTCTCTACTTTGTATGAGTGGATGATGGTTATTGCCAAGGCAGGTAGAAAATGAATTCTAGTATAGACCTTTGGTGTTCCTGTTCTCTAGGGGATTCTGTGATCTCCTTACCTTTCATGGCTTGTATTAAGATATAGGGCAAAGCTGCTCTTTTATTAAAAGACCTCAAAAGACAGTGGGTTAAGCAAAGTAGCTTATTTCTCCTTCACATAATGGTCCAAGTAGTTCAGTGGGCTCAGAGGCCTGGGCTCCTTATAGTGCTCTGTCCTTCTGAGAGTAATGTTCTTGTCTACATGATGCAATGTGCAGGGTGGAGCAAAAGTAGGGTTACAGTTATGAGTACACAGAACGGAGTTTATTCTTTATTAGTATTTATGTGCTATTTTTCCATATGAGCAGCTGTAAACCTACTTTTGCCCTGCCCTGTATTTGCATTCCAGCCCATGAGAAAAAGGAGAGTGGAGGGAAGAACACCTCTTTTCCTGTTAAGTTACGTATGTTACTTCTGCTACATCACATTGGCCAAAACCTAGTCACAGAGCTGCATGTGAGGCCAGGAAATGTCTTTCAATAGGTGGTCATAAACTTAGCTAAAATTCCTGTTGGTGAAGAAGGGGAGAATGTTCACTGGGAAGTCTTCCAGAAGACGGCCATCAGCTTCTGGGCCTCGCGCTTTGCCTCCTAATCTGCTGCTAAACCTGGATCACTGGCAGTTCCCAGCCTCAGTGCTCCCCCTTCCTCAAGCTTTCATTGCATTTTTGGCTTCTAGGAATTTACCTACCTGTCTTGCTAGCTCACCTATGAGTTTAACGGGTGTTTTGAAAAATTGTATCCATCATTTTCAGGAGTTTTATAGTGGGAGTGCATTTTATGAGAACTAATCCAAATATAGCTCTAAATAGAAGACCTTTACTTAGTTTTTATGGGTATATATTCTATTGCATCTATCTTATTCCTGATGTGATGTAAACTGATCTAGATTGCATCTGATCCCAGCAGTGATTGTTCTATTCTTTTTCCCTGACCCAGGTTATATCATCCTTTTTTTAGAGTCACTATACTCACTTAGCTTTTAACTTTAGCTTTCCGTTTAGCTCTGTGTCTGGTGTTGTTTCTAACTTTATGTTCACAGGTTGTAAACTAGAGGGCTGCAACTTGATCTGTTAAGCCTACAGGAAGTTTGCTGCTTTTTGAAAGTCAGATTTTACATGACATTCCAAATATTTTACTTCTGAAAAGTTAGTGGTTAGACCTGGTGGCAGGACATCAGCTTCCCCCACCTCCTCTGAGCTGCCCCTTTCAGAGAAGTCCTTTATCCCCCAGGCTATCCCACTCCCCCACCATTCTGTACTGTCTCTTCCTTACACATAATTTTGCTTGTTGAATAACTTGCCACACCAGTTTCATCATTCGCTGCACTTCACACTGGCTTATTAATTCCCCTCCCCCTCTTTAACTATTACAGGACTCCTGTGCACACCCTCCTTCTCTAGGGTTATGACTACTCTAGTGAAGTCGGGGAGATATTTTCTTCGTTTTCCAGTCGGGAAAACCAACTCACAGAGCCAGGCTTCTGGCCTTCCCTGTTCACACAGTTGTTAACAATGGTTAATCTGCTCACAAAGTTAGGAAAGAAACCGTGGTTAGTTCCTCAATGCCGCAGAAAGCCTCTGGCAATCAGTAATCACCAGATTGGAACTCTGCAGTGCCGGACAGCTACCAGCAGGGGGCAGGAGAGGTGATTTCCCTCCTTCCTGAGGGCTTGTTATCAATTTCTTGCCTCGTTATTCAACTATGTTTCCTGACCTGCTATTTTGTGGCTTGAAGTTCTGTTAGGGGTCTTGTTTTTTGTGTATGCCTTACTCTGTTTTAGGCACATTTATAACAAAGAATGGTTCTGATTACTGTTTATATCTTATTAATATATTAGCTGGGGGGAAAAAGATTGGTCTAAAGAACAATGTTCTTTTACATAACTTAGCCAAAAATAGCAATGTGCTGACTAACCATTTATTCTTTTTCATCTCAGGAAGAATTCCTTCTGCTCCTACACACCATTTTATGTGCCACTGGTTTAGAATGAGTGATTCTCCACTTTTAAAATCCTGTGCTCTCTGATAATAACAAACGTATTTAGTAAGCACCTATTTTAAGCCACGCAGGAGTGTTTGCTAAATCATCCTGCTGTGTTCCAGAATCAGTGCGTTAATTTGTGCTGTCCACGATGGTGGGCCCTTGCCACATGCGAGCACTTGCCATGGCTAGTATGGCTGAGAAACTAAACTTTCACATTTCCTTTGAATTGATTTAAAATTTAATTTTAAAACTGGCATTTGATTCAAGTATTCGGCAACATTTTCAAAAGATTTTATTTATTTATTTTAAAGAGGGGAAAGGAGGGAGAACAAGAGGGAAAGAAACATCAGTGTGCCACTTAATCCACGGAGCCACACCAGCCAGGGCCAAATATTAGGCAATTTTTAAGTGTGTTTGGAACAACTTGGATACATGTGTTTACTTTTTCAACTGTAAATTTTATGAAATTTAAATTCAGGTTAAGTAGTTCCAAGGCAAATTTAGTATCCAAATTGAGAAGCATTTAGGTACAAAATTCACTCCAGATTTTGAAGACTTGGTATAAGAAAAAGAATGTAAAATATTTAATTAATATTTTAATATTTATTGCATGTTGAAATGATTAGATATTTAGTTAAATAAAACATGTTACTAATGTTAATTTTACATGTTATTTGTTTTAATGTGGCCAGGATAAAATTTAAACTATATATTGCTTTACATTTGTGGGATAGTGTTGCTTCAGATGGTACTAACCATGTGGTCCTGAGACCACATGTGGCTTGTCATACACCTAAAAGAGAAATAAATCACAGGCATTTAACTCACTTCCTTATGCAATCTCTGTCAATTGTTCTAACAGCTGCCTCCCTGGTATCCCTGTTTTCATCCTTCCCACCCTTGCCCATCATCAGAGTTCTTACACCTACCATCTCAAGATGCAGATAGGATTATGGAAAGCCCATATTCTTTTGTGTTTTTTATTCCCAACTCCTTAGCGTAACAAACGTCCTCTCATGGCCTAGCCTCTGCTTTTACCAGCCTCCTCCTCTGATGCCCTCACACACTGAGTCCATCCCAGAACGCTGTGTTCCTTCCTCCCAGTTTGCTTGTACGCACACCATGTCTCGTCTGGGAGAAATGCTAGCCTTCCAGCACCCTCTTTCCTCCCCCTCCCCCTTCTCCAGCAGATCATCAGCTGGATCTTCTCCGTGTCTTCTCTCTGGCTAGTCTTTGGCCTTGACGATCCCGGTTTGCCACTAGACAGTGTATTCATCTCCTGCATTAGATTGCATAATGCCAGGATAGGAGCCCTGTCTTGTTTTGTTTTGTTTTGTTTTGTTTTGTTTTGTTTGTCCTCAGTACTTAGCATCTAATTTGACTCCATAAATATCTAGGAGTTAAATAATTAATGCAGTGGGAAAAGGGCTAATTCAGTGATTCATTGTTAACCTTTTCCATGTAGGCGTTAGAAGGGGCTGCTAGGATTAGAATCTCTGCTGCATCACATACTAGGTGTATGGTCTCTTTTTTTTTTAACTCCTTTTTAAAAAATTTTTATTTATCTATTTGTTTGTTTATTTTTAGAGAGGGAAGGGAGGGAGAAAGAGACAGAGAAACATCAATGTGTGGTTGCTGGGGGCCGTGGCCTGCAACCCAACCATGTGACCTGACTGAGAATCGAACCTGCGATGCTTTGGTTCGCAGCCCATGCTCAATCCACTGAGCTACACCAGCCAGGGCTAGGTGTATGGTCTTGGCCATGTTATTTAACATCTTTGTGTGTCATTAATAAAAGAGGAATGATAACACCTATCTCACAGGGTGGTTGTGAAGATTAAAATGAGTTAACATGGAAGATACTTAAGTATTTGGTGCAAGGTAAGCATGCAATAAATATTAACTATTATAAATGTCAAAATATGGTCCCAACTATTTTTCCTTTCTCCTTAGGTGAGAAGTCACAGGTTTTAACAGGATTTCGAAAACCCAGTGTTACAGAAACCAACGAAATAGGAAGAAAAATCCTGTTCTGAACAATCACTGAATCAACAAATATTTACTTGACAAGGAACTTCTGATGATCATTTTGTGAATCTCATTAGTTAAGAACAGAACTATAAGTGTTAGAGTGAGTTTGGTCAAGGCTTTTAGAATTCAGGAAAGACAACATACCCTTGATGTTTAAGGATAATCTAATGGGCCATATACTACATACCAAGAGTGTTTAAGATAATTGAAAAGTAGACCATTAATTTAATGTGTATAAGCAATTGTGGAAAATTCACACGTGGAAGAGAAAAAGCTGATACAAAATACAACTGACCAAATATAGGGAATTAAATATTTAACTTGAATTATGCAACTCATTATTTTTGAAAAAAAGGTTTATTGAGATATGACTTATATACCATACAGTTCATCCATTTGGAAGGTACATTTAATAGTTTTAGTGTATTCGCAAAATTGTACAATATCACAATCTAATTTTAGAACATTTTTGTCACCCCAAAAGAAGTCCCATACACATTAGCAGTCATTCCCCATTCCCCACCACCACGTCAAGTCCTAGGTAACCACTAATCTACTTGGCTTCTATATATTCACCTGTTCTGGGTGCTTCATATAGATGACTGGCTTCTTTCACAAATCAGCATAACGTTTTCAAGGGTTCTCCATGTTATAGGATATGTCAGTACTTCATTCCTTCTTATCACTGAATGATATTCATTTTGTGGTTATAACACATTTTATCCTTTCATAAGTGGATGGACATTCAGGATTCCACTTTCTAGTGATTATGACTTAAATATTCATGTATATGTGTTTATGTGGACATATGTTTTCAATTCTCTTGAGTATATATCTAGGATAAGAATTGCTGTTCACACAGTAATGCTGTATTTATCATTTTGAGGAACTGCCTGACTTTTCTAGCTGCCTCATTTTACATTTCTACAGCAAAGTATGAAGTTTCCAACACCCTCATATCCTGATTTTGCCTGTCTTTTTATTTTATTTTTTAAAGATTTTATTTATTTTTAGAGACAGGGGGAGGAAGAGAGAAAGAAAGGGAGAGAAATATCAATGTGTGGTTGCCTCTCATGTGCCCCCTCCTGGGGACCTGTCCTGCAACCCAGGCCTGTGCCCTGACTGGGAGTCGAACTGGAAACCCTTTGGTTCAAAGGCCAGTGCTCAATCCACTGAGACACACCAGCCAGGGCTGTCTGTCTTTTTTATTACAGCCATCCTAATGGGTTTGAAGTAGTAGCTCACTACGGTTTTGATTTGCATCTCCCTAATGACTAATAATGTTGAACATCTTTTCATATGGTTATTGGCCATTTGTATATTGTGCGTTTTATTCTTATGATCAATACACTATCCCTATGTTTATTCTATTAACATATATTTGCTGAGCAACTATTATGAGTCAGACACCTTTCTAAATGTTAGAATAGGTAAGAGAACACAGGAAACAAAAATTTCAGCTCTCATGGGACATATTCTAGTTGGGGGACACAGACAATAAAGAAGACAAGTTAAACATACAGAAATGTTAAGTGGTGATAGATGCTGTGGAAAGAAAATAGAAAAGGAATAGAGACAGCTGGGGTGGGTTGGGGCATGGGGTGAGACTTCCCATCATCAGTAAAGTCGCTAGAGAAAGCCTCACCAAGAAGATGACATTTTATTAAGGAGAGAAGGTAGAGATAATGGAGGGAGTTATGCAGAGACATTGGCAAAGCAGGTGGAGAGAACAGCACAAGTCTCAAGGTAGGAGGATTCATTAGCTCACTCAAAGAGCATCAGTGTGGCTGGAATGAACAGAGGAAGGAAAGTAGGCAGAGGTGAGACTCTCACAGGGCTGCAATGAAATCAGATTGTTAAGGGCATTACAGGCTGTTAGAAGGATGTTGGCTTTCACTGTGAATGGGATGCTAAGTCTCTGGAGAATTCATACAAAGGAGTGGCGTGATCTGGCCACCTAACAGGATATTTGGAAGTGCAGGTGTGTGCCTACATGTGGGTGATGGGGAATTGGTTGCCACGGTGACTGGGGGATCATTAACAAGTGAACCTAAAAAAAAACCCCAAAACCAAAAAATTAAACTAAACACTAAGCAAACAACTAGAATAGGAACAGAATCACAGAAATGGAGTCACATGGAGGGTTATCAGTGGGAGAGTGGGAGGGGGAGGGAGGAAAAGGTACATAGAATAAGTAGTGTAGATGGTAGGTAGAAAATAGACGGGAAGGTTAAGAATAGTATAGGAAATATAAAAGCCAAAGAACTTGTATGTATGTACAACCCATGGACATGAACTAAAGGGGGGGAATGAGGGTGGGAGGGGGTGTGCAGGGCAGAGGGGAATAAAGAGGGAAAAAGGGGACACGTGTAATTGCATAATCAACACAAGATATTAAAAAATAAAACTACAAAAATAAAAAAATAAAGATAAAAAGAATAGTGTGGGAAATGGAGAAGCTAAAGAACTTATATGCATGACCCATGGACATGAAGGAAGAGGGCGGGGGATTCCTGGAGGGAATGGAGGTACCAGGTAAAGGAGGGCAAAGGGGAAATTGGAACAATTATAATAGCATAATAACATTTTTAAAAAGTATAGGTTATGTGGGACAATAATAAAGTAAGTACAGGTATAAAATGTCTACAATAATAAACATATATGAACCACAAAATAAGCATAATGAGTATATATAAGAATAAATATAAATTATGCCATAATAATAAACACTTGTGGGGGAGCTTTGCCTGCAGAACACCCCCCCCCCAACCCCATCCACTGCGGATGAGAATAAATCTACCAAGACGTAATCTGCTTGAGCCGGAAAGGTGGCTGATGTCTCAAAGGAGAAGGATCAAGAGCCTGTTCCTCAATGGGCTTTTATTGGGTTCACTTTGCACAGGAACACAGGTAAAGCTCATCAGTCATGGTCAGGCAGTAAAGATCAAACAATAGATAACATACAAAGAACTACGAGGGCTTATTCTGAGTCACGGTCAGTTAGCTAAAGGGCTATAAAAGTTTGGGAAACAAACTTATTTCCTGCTTGGACCCTTATTAGAAAACTGAGAGCATTCTTAGCAAAGCAGGTTTCACAGGATTTTATGTGTTCTTTCTTAGGCCTGATCACCCCTGGCAACCACCTATTCCTGCCCAGGACTGCATGGTCCTCCGGCATTGTTTCAGGCTTAAGGAATTGTTTCAGGCTTAAGTCAGGCTGGGAAAGTAAGGCAGCCAAGAGATTAGGAGACTTCTCACAGACAGAATGAGGATTCAGGCTTTGTCAAAGTCGAAGGGAGAGGGTCCATCACCCCCTTTCTCTATAGTCCCCCAAGTCCTTCCCTGAGGGCCCCTTCGTGACCATGCCTGTCTTAAGTCATCCCTCCCTTGAGGAATCTTACCCATCATCGGCTAACCAGTCAGGCTCGGTGCCAAGCAGGGTGAAGTAAAGGGGTCAGAGTTGGCGCCCCTGCCAGGGAGATAAGTTTTGTCTCCTAAGTGGCTTATGGTTCCCAAGGTCTCTCACTCAGCCTTAGCCATGTGGGGGGTGGGAGGCAGGGGCGGCTACAGCTTCTGAAACCAGGCAGGGTGGTTCCCAACAAACACTCATAAAATCACCATTTAATTTAGAAACCAGAACATGGTCAATATTGTTAAATTTACCTGTGCATTCTTACCCAAGCTCATCTCCCTGGTTCCCTCCAAAAGTTACTGTAACAGAGAGGTCTGGCCAGATTGCTGGGCAGAGGGGGAAGGATGCCTGAGAGAGGTCAGGGAGTGCTGAAGGTAGTAGATTTGATAGGGGAATCAAGAGATGGAAAATTTTAATTTAAGGTAAAATAGTTATAAGCATAGTAAGTAATGCATATGTTAAAGCTGTTTCAGAAACTACAGGTAAGGCCCATCCTGTCTTCCAGGAGAGAAAGCTGACCTTCTGGGGCACCACTAGAGATTACCACCTGGGGAACAATGGAGGCACCTGGGCCATTGTGTTCCAGGGAGGGACAGACGACCACTCACCCCCAGGAAGGGTTAACTGCTTAGGGTGAGAATACTGCAGTTTTTCAATCTAATTTTCATTGAATTTTAAAACCTCTCATCGCACTTTGTTCTCTGTCAAAAAAAGGCTGGCTTGGAAAGAAAATGTGAGATGGTCCGTTAGGGTACAAACCCACCGTCTTCTCAGATCGACAGCCATCTGAATAAAGTGCCCATAAAAATTCAATCCCTGTCTCTGCTTATTGGGCTCGGTGTATGACAGGCAGCATGAATGCCGGTGTCTTTTCTGGTTTCAGATTAAAGTCACAACCAAAACCACATCCATACCCCCCAGGGAAGGGTAGACAACTCACAGGGCTCATGACACAAAATGCACAGAGTCTCCAGGGGCTGAAAGGTCAGAATACATGTGTATTGTGAAGATGAGCATGGCCACACCCACCCTGGGCAGAGACACCCACTTCTCAACATGGTGGCCAGCGGAGAAGCATGTGGTAGACGCCAACCAACACTGACTAGGAACTGAGACTCTCCCACAGAGTGTAGGGTTTTGGGGGGAAGGTTTAAAATAGAAGACAGAAAAACAGCTCTCTTTTTAGCATTCCTCTCACCCCACCTGGGCAAGGGGGACCAGGCATTCATGGGACTGGGGGATGCTGGGTCCCACTCCAGGCTCTTGCCTTGCTCTGCTCATACGGTCAGGAGCAGGCTCACCTGGGATGTTGTGATCCTGCACTGAATGGCACGGGTCCTGGACCACTTCCATTCTCTTGCTCTGAGAGCTGCACATAGACACTGCAACTGGGAAGGTTCACTGGTCCTTGGGCATGAGCAGCCTTGCATGTAGGGGCCACAGACTGAGTCCCTCACAGGACTGGCTCAGTAATCTAGCAGCATGCCCCAGCCCAGGGAGAGGGAGGAAGCTGTGGTGGGGGCGGTGGAGATGCCAGCCCCACGAGTGCACACTCGGGAGAGAGACGGAGTCTGGAGCTGGAGAGACGGAGCTCCGTTTGTGTAACAATGTTGGGAACAGACAAGGATGGAGGGGAGTCCCTGGGCATGGATTTAGATTTCAGTCTTTTTGGTAACAAGGGGATTTCTGTGTTTTGCAGAAGAGGATGGCTTGAAGCTGAAGAGGCCTCAGGTTCCCCAAATTGGGCAACATTTAATAACAATCTTTTACCTTCCCTATTAATTATTGCTATTAATTATTAGTTATACTTGGGTATGGCAGCAGGAGGCCAAATCCCACTTTGTTTGGTAACATCCCGTTATTCTAAATTCTGTTCTCTTCTTTTTCTCTGATGTTTTTTAAAAAATAGTTCTGCCCTGGCTGGCGTAGCTCAGTGGATTGAGCGTGGGCTGCGAACCAGACATCGCAGGTTCGATTCCCAGTCAGGGCACATGCCTAGGTTGCAGGCCATGTCCCCCAGCAACCACACATAGATGTTTCTCTCTCCCCCCCTCTCCCTTCCCTCTCTAAAAAAAAAAAAATAGTTCTTATCACATATGCATATTTCCCTAAACATTTCACTTTGCTTGTTTATAAAAGTGATTAATATATGTAGTCTGCAAACTGTTTTTTGAACTTAGCATTATATTTTCAAGATTTATCCATGTTGTATCTAGAGGTATCCGGGTTCATGAACTTCATGACTGCATAGACAGTCATTGTGTGAAGTTAACCATCCCTTACCCGAGAGGGAGCGCTCTGCAGTTTGTACATTGTCTCCTATTATGAACGAGTGGCTGTGATGAGTGTTTTTGCATGTTTCCTGACATACCATGTGAGAGGCTGTCTGGAGCGCTGCTGTACAAACTGTGGGTCATGATCCATTAGTGAGTCACAAGAACGAATTTAGTAGAATGTGTGGGGCTTCAGAAAGAGCCACCATGGTATGCAGTTTATACTTTGAGCTAAATGCAACTTTAGCTGCAGGCTCAAGAGAAACTTCTCCCTTTAACTACCTAGAACAGTGATTTTCAACCTCTTTTTTTAAAACCTCCTGGCATACAAAGTAATTACTAAAATTCTCTGCCATGCAAAAAATATATTTTTGCCAGTCTGATCAAAAACATAGTATAATTTTGATTCACTCTCACCAGATTGGTTATTGTTGCATTAGCTGTTGTTATTTTTTTATTTGACGATCTAAACACAAAGAGGTCAGTGCCCCTGACTAGATAGTCAGGTATTGCATGTTTTGAAAGTTCTTGCAGCACACCGGTTGACAATCACTGACCTAGAAAAACCTGAATCAGGGGCGTGGGTCATAAACTGTTGTCAGAGATAACTTCTTATGACTTGTCTACAGGGCAGAGCAAACTTCTGTTTACTAAACGTATGCTCATTTTATCATCCTGAAATGACCCTATGAAGCCCCCAAGGTGCATTACCTCACCCCTTGCTCAACATGTCTCAATCCCTCTTTCTGTCTCTGAACCTCTCCTGAATGTGGGGTCTCTGACTCTCTCATGTATGCAGGATTCCCATACATATGTATGTGTCAAATTTGGTTGCTTTCCACCCTTGTCTGTCTCATGTCTGTTTGATTATTGGACCAGCCAGAAGAGCCTTGAGGGCAAAGGAAGGTTTGTTCCACTTAAAAATGCAGCCAGCATCTATAGATTTCAACCAGAACTGATAAATCAGAAATCACCAGAATAGTGAACAGATAGAGAAAAAGAGGAGGGACTTTGTACATGGTCCCTAGGCCTTGCCGAAAACATGATATTTTACCTTTGTTTGCATACATGGGAATCCAAAAGATACTGTAAACATTAAGATAATATATATACTCTATAAGCAAGACCTCACAAACATTACCATGGCAATGCTGGGAAGAGTCTTGAATGTCAAACACCATGCTTCAGAAACTGTTGGCTCAAAGAACTTATTTATTTACCCAGAGAATTAATGTGTGATTTGTGCATATCGGGCATGCTAATATACTGAGATACTTTCTCCAAAAAAATAATGCTGAAGAAAAATGTGGGGAAAAAAAAGGATCAGACCAAAATGGAAGAGGGAAAGATACTTGGGTTCAACTGAACAGCAGCCTGCTCTACCTAAAGAAACTTCCTGTATGAAGGTCCAAGGCAAGAAGTCTATGCTGCTGAGAATGATTCTACAGAAATTCATGGCAAGATTGGTATAAAAGAAGTAAAGGCTTTTGTATAAAAAAGTGGAAAAGAGCAGGGTATGTAACATTGTTTTCTTAAAGTAATTTCACTTGTGTGTTGCTGTACTGATTTGGGATATACAATGTATTATTGTGGGTGATAGTTAAAAGGTTTAAAGGCACGCCTCTATAGAGTATTCAAGTATGCAAATGTTCAAATTGTTTTGCGGGGGGGGGTTCTGTAAAGTCATCTTCCCACCGGCAGTGTTCGTAAGCCCTGTTCTCCATCCTCTCTAGCATTAGTAATGAGAGATTCCTTAATTTTTTGTCAGTCTAACTGGTATTAAATGTTATCTCCTGGTGGTTTTAATTTTTAGTTACTAAATGAGTTATAAGATGGAAAATATTTTCATATATTTATGGCCCATTCATGTTTTCTTTTTCAGTTAATTACTGAACTGTGATATATTTTGCCTATTTATTCTATTGGATTATTTATCTTTTTCTTACTAATTCATGCATTCAGGCTGCTCACCCTTTGTTGGTTATGTATGTTGTAAGTATTTAATTATAGTTTGTGGCTTGTCTTTTCCCTCTGTAACCGGGAACACAACCCCCAGAAATGAGGGAGGGTTTGAGCAGCGTGTGTGTGACTGGAGCCCCTGCTCCTTGAGAACACGACGGCCAGGAGAAGGCCGGCCGCCTGTCAAAGAGCATGGTGCACCGTTCCATTTAGTTGGGTCTTTTAGTAAAAACATTTTATAACTTTTTACCATAATAGTCCTCATATACTGTTTGTTAGATTTATTCACAAGTTCTTATTGCTCTTGCAGATGGTATCAACTTTTTAAAGAAAACAATCAATAATTTCTAATTGTTGCAATTAAATTTCATGTAATGAATTTGTGTTCAGCAATCTCGCTAAACCCTTCTATTCTAATCATTTATCTGTATGTGTTTTAGAGATTTCTACTTTGACAATCATAACATCTACATGTAATCAGTTTGCTTCTTCCTGGTCAATCCTTTGACCTTTTACTTAATTTTGTTCCGTTAATCTCCTGGTCAGGACTGCTGATACAATGTTGATTGGAAGTAGAAATAATAGTCAGGGTCCTTGAGTTTTTCTTAATCTTAAAGGAAAGCTGTCAAAATTTCACCATTGATTTTTTTTTAAGATTCTCTTTATCAAGCTAAGGACGTTTGTTTTGTACATTTAAAAAAATGTCATGATAGGTATTGAATTTCCTGCTTTTTCTGCATCCATTGACTGATACTCTTCTCTCCTTTCATCTGTATCATGCTAAATTGCATTCACCCCTGAAAGAATTTTTGTGTTATTTTTGGCTAGCCTACAAATGAAGCTGGAGATTTAATTATGATTTTCTAATGAAAATGTTGAGGTGACACTCTAAGCTAAGCCTTGGTGGGATCAGTGTATAATTTTTTTTTCCTCTGAAAGATTTTTTTTGAGGGGGAAATTTGATGAAACTCAACCAAACATAGCATGCTCGATAAATTGAAGTCAGATAGTGGGCTTAGGTGTGAGTGCGCCTGTGCGTTTCTTTAAAGAGTCCTGGCAGAACAGATATTGCTTAAAAGTCCCTTCAACTGAAATTTAAAACCTTGTATTTTAAATTCTCTGTTAGTCCCTGTGTGAATTCTAAACTTCCTAGACTTTAAATTGGGTTCTATTTTTTCAGAATACAATTGCTCTGCACTTTAAAAACTTTCTAAGTTCTGATCCTATCAGATTTTTAAATTTCAGTTACTGAGATCCACAGACCACTGTCATCCCCTCATAATGGTCAGAGCTTACAATTAATGATGATTGATCACAGTAGGCAGGCAGTAAGCTCCATGTTTTACCTAGATCAACCCTATTCATTTTAATTCTGTGTTACAGATATGGGAAAGGAAGGATACAGTTGTTGAGCAATTGTTTAAGCTCACCGAGCAGTTACGTGACAAGGCCTGGGCTCTTAACCTTTGTGCATTTGACATCTTGAATAATAAAAAGATTCTGTCTGTGGCCCTGGCTAGTGTGGCTCAGTGGATTGAGTGCTAGCCTGTGAACCAAAGGGCCACAGGTTCGATTCTCAGGGCACACGCCTGGGTTGCGGGCCAGGTCCCGAGTAGTGGGTATATGAAAGGCAACCACACATTGATGTTTCTCTCCTTCCCCTTCCTCCCTCCCCTCCCCTCTCTCTAAAAATAAATAAATTAAAAAAAATTTTTAAAAAGGATTCTATTGGTGCATTTTAGCTATTTTCACAGCTATATTTAGTATCACAATTAAATGGTGGTGTTTCTAAAAAACAGTTTGTTACTAATTAAGGGTTTTATTACACTATGATCAAAGCATTATTTATATTATTCCTATTTTATGGAACTTAATGTTGCCTTATTACCTAAGATCAATTTTGCGAATGATCCATGTGCAGTTAAAAAGAAGGTATATTCTTTATTATCAGTGTACGAAGTTCTGTATGTATCCCCTAAGTCCTGCTTTGTTGGCCGTATTGTTTAGGTCTTCATTATCTGCATTTATCGTCTACCCTTATTTTGGACCTAACTTGGACTCAGAGTGGTATCTTAAAATTTCCTATTATTAACATGTTTCTATTGATTTCTCCTGGAATCTCCTACAGTGTCCTGCTTGCGAAGGTGCTGGGTGTGTGCTTTGGAATGTAGACGTTCATAACTGCCGTATCTCCGCTGTTGGCTTTTAGAGTTACAATATTCTTCCTTGTCACGTGTAGAGCTTTTGGTTGAAATTCTACTTTAATATTAGAATTGTAATGCTTGCTTTCTTATTATCTTCATTTGCTCCTCCCTATATGTCTGACTTTTCTCAATCATCATGTTTTAGATGTTTCTGTTATACCCAGCATATAGCTGAGTCTGCTTTGTAAGACAAATTGAAAATTGTTTTCATATGTGAATTAGCCCCATTCACATTGTTGATGTGATTAATATATTTTATTGCAATCCAGGCATATTATAATTACTATGAATATTTTCTTTGTATTAATTGTTTCTTTGTCTACATATTTTCCACTGGGCTTTCATTTTAAAATTTCTTTTGGCATTAAAAAAGACTGTAGTGTTTATTAAGGTGGGTTACCTTTGTAATACCTTTTACTGTTCAGTTTGTTGGTTTCTTATAATACCTTTAATTTCTACCTATTGCCTATACACTAATTAATGAGCTCACTCTACTTTCCTCTTCCCCTCTCATTTTTCCATGGCATCTCTTTCTACTTTGTCAAAACATAAAACTTTATATTTTATTCATTCCCCTCTCCCCATCTTTTCATCTTAGACTTGTATTTAAACATATTAAATACTAAAAGCCATTGGTTTTTTTGCTGTATATATCTCCAGCCACCTCTTGGTTAGAAAATATTCATCCTCTAGGGTTCTCCTAAAGAAGGGCTTGGGGACACAGTGTTCTTGTGGCTCTTACATGTTTGGAATGGCTTTTCTGCAAGCCTTTATCTTCACACAGCTGGCCAGATCATGCTTGGTCCATGTTTGCATTCTTTGTGTGTTTTGGCTCACTGTGCTTTTCCTTATATTTCTTTGAAATGTTACTCTCTTGTCTTGGTTTGTGTGTTCCTTTTCAGACAGTGTTCTTGGCCTTCTAAATCGTTTAATCTTTTTGCCTGAAGCCCCAGAGGACTTTTTCCCTTTATCTTTAAAGTTTAATGGTTTTACTACCCTATATTAATTTTTCCTGGTTATCTGTTTAATCCTTTTAATATGTATTTTCATGTTTTCTTTTATTTTATGGTACTTTTCTTGGGTTATAGCTGATATATTAGTGTGTTTACAGTGTCCTTTTCCTGTTCTTCCCCATCCTTCTTTCTGACTCCCCCTTTTTTCTTTTACTTCTCTTCCTTTTCTTCTTCTTCTTTCTGTTCCTCTCCCATGTTTATTTCCCCCACTCTTCGCCCTTGAGGGGTTCTATTTATAATATGTTGAATCTTTTCCTATTTTCTATTTCAACCATTTCTTTTTCTTTTGTTTTACTACATTTTTAATGCCCCTTATTGAACTTTTACTTAAGCGTTTTCTCTCTTAGACACTTCATAATTTAGTCGTCATTTCTAATATGATTTTTGTCTTTTGCTTTAATTTATTTCCTCTTTTTAATAAAGTTTCATGCTAATTCTTCCTATTTGAGGTCCATTTCTTTTCTTTTTTAAATAAAAATTTCTCATTAAAGGTGATTTTTTAAAAAAATTATTTATTTTTAGAGGGGAAGGGGAGGGAGAGAGGGAAATATCAATGTGTTGTTGCCTCTTGCATGCCCCCTACTGGGGACCTGGCCCACAACCCAGGCATGTGCCCTGACTGGGAATCAAACCAGTGACCCTTTGCTTCACAGGCAAGCACTCAATCCACTGAGCCACACCAGCCAGGGCTAAAGGTGATTTTTCAATCTTTCCAAATACATTTTTAAGAATATTTAATTATGTTGGAGTATTATGCTGAAGTTTTCTTCTGTTTAATTTTGTCATGGAGGGGCAGTTCATCAATTTTATCAGTTGAATGCTTTGATTCTTATTTTCTGTTTTCTTTTTCCTTATAGTAGGTTTGTATAGGTGAAGACTGCTTATGTCTATGCATTTTAGGGCCAAGGTTGTTTGTGTGTGATGTGTATTGGTTATCTTTCGCTGTACAACAAACCATAAAACTTAGTGGCTTAAAATGAAAAACTGTAATGATTTATAATTGTGTATTGGCTTACACAATTGTGTAATTATGTAAATAGTGGTTCTTCAATTGTCTCAGCTGAGCTCATTTATGCAGCCACACTCAGTTGATAAACTGTCTGGGGACTAGAGTCAGTTGGGATGGACAGCTTGGCCTTTGTTCATGTAGTCCTTTTTTTTTTTTCCCGTGGGATTTAATTTTTATTTACAAAACACTGCAAGATGTGAAATTCTACATAGAAATTAAAAAAAGGAGAAGCTTCACACAGTATGTGCAGTTTTGGACTGTTCAAGTATAGTTTCATTGTAAAAAGTGCTACAATAACAAACCACATTTAAAAAGAGTTCTTAGTAGAGAAACAGCAGTCTTTTATTCTAAAGGCGGTGCTCTAAGAGGGTAATAGTGGAAGCTGCAAGGACTCTCAACAGAAAAATATGGCCCAAATGAAGGAACAGATCAAAGCTCCACAAAAAATACAACTAAGCAATGAAAAGATAGCCAACCTATCAGATGCACAGTTCAAAACACTGGTAATCAGGATGCTCACAGAAATGGTTGAGTGTGGTTGCAAAATACAGAAAAAAGCGAAAACTGTGAAAAGTGAAATAAGGAAAATGTACAGGGAACCAACAGTGAAGAGAAGGAAACTGGGACTCAAATGAATGGTTTGGAACAAGAGGAAGAAACAAACATTCAACCAGAACAGAATAAAGAAACTAGAATTCAGAAAATACGAGGAGAGGATTAGGAACCTCTGGGACAACTGTAAACATTCCAACATCTGAATCATAAGGGTGTCAGAAGGAGAACAGTGGGAGCTGTGTGTGATGGAGACGCTAGCCTGGGACTGGAAGGAAGAAAAACAGGAAAGGGCATGGGTGCCAGGAAAAGGGATGGAAGGAGAGCCACAGGGAAGCACAGCTATTAGGTGGTAGGGGCAGGCAAACATCTGGAGAGTGAAAGCAAAGCTTACCTGTGCAGGTGAGTGTGTGTGTACTCTGCCACATACGTGTTTACATGCTCAAGGAGGAGGGCACGGAGGTATGTAGTTTGCTGGGGTGTCCCAAAGAGTGCAGGGAGTGGGCCTGGGCATTCTCCACATCCAATGTGGGAGTGAGAGCCCAGAGGGAGGAAGGGGAGCTTCAGGGAGGCCTGCAGCTCCAGGGTCAAGGTGAGGTCACAAGTGCAGGGCAGGGCGGATGGGAGACTGTTTCTCTGTACCGTTGTTTCTCGCCTATTCTTTTCTTCTTCATTTATGTTCTATCTTCATTTCCTGTGCTGGGTCAGGCAGTTAGATTACTGCAAGGAAGAATATGGGGTCAGTATGTACCTGAGCAGAGACCCAGGCCTGGTCACCTTGCATAGGTGGGCTGCTTCTGAAACAGCTCCCTGTGGAGACAACTGCCATCTGTCAGGGACGGGATTCTCTGCTTACCTTGTTACTTTAGACTTAGCAGGCAGATTCAACACTTTATTCACAAAGTGTGTGCCTCCCTCTCTATTATCTAAGGAGATATTTAGTAGGCATATTTATCCACCCGTTTGTCAAAATTCAGGCATACAGGAGACGGTGTACCTTGCCACTGTCCTTTAGGAAGACACGAAGGGATGCACACTAACGAATGCTCCATCTGGTGGATAAACGTGCGGCTTCAACATCCCTGACCGTCCTCCCAGCCAGATGCTCCTGCTCCCTGTCCCTTCTTGTTTTCCTTCGAAGAGTGGGTCTGCAGAGTGCAGGCACGTTTCCGCCCTGACATTGGTGCCCTTGCAGTGGCCTGAATGCACAATGGATACTCTGTCAAAAATGCAACCTAAAACATTTTGATGGTTCAATAATTCAGGAATAACCTTAGTGCAAATGTTCACCTATCTTTGCTGCTCCTTTTCAAATTCAGAGCAAGTAGAAAGTAGAGAGAACTAAGGGAAAATATTGAAAATTAATGTGATATGAGCATTCATGTTTCTTAAGCACCATATTTTTCAGACTGTAAGATGTACTTCCCCCCCAAATTTGGGAGGAAAAGGGGGTGCGTCTTATACTCCAAATGTAGCTTACCTGGCTTTCTGTGGCAGGGGGAGGGAGCATCAGTGGAGCAGGGTCACAGGTGATTAAATATTTTACCACATTTTTTGCTTCAAAAATTTTCTTCCTATTTTCCTCCTCTGAAACCTAGGTGCATCTTGTGGTCCGGTGTGTCTGATAGTCCTAAAAACACGGTATTTTTATCCCATAGGAGAGATGAAGCAGTTAACAAGCTAAATACTAAATGTTAACTTTTCAAAATACCACCATGAGCTTATGCCTATGCAGTAATTCTCCAGGATTCACCAGTCAGTTGACTAAGTGGGTATCTTTCATTTTTGGCTCTGATCTTATTCCATTCCCTTTGGGGGACCCAGTGAGGAATGAAGAGAGTGTGTAGCAAGCCTTCATATCTTTATTTTTGTATTTATATTTTCATACCACATATTGTTTTCATGAAGGTCACTTGATTACGGAAGGATGGTGGGAAGTTTCTTTTTTCCCCCAAGTAAAATTTGATTTTTTTGAATACTGTAGATTTTGGTAGTGTTGTTTCTCTCAGCAATATGAATAACAGAATGGGCAGCACCTGTACCTCTGAACACAGAAATAAGTATTTAAGGAGAGTTTCCAGTGATTTAAGAAAAGATGTAATCAAGAAATCATAAGACATAAGGCCTGTCATTTATAATAAAGGGGACAATTTTACAAAGGATGCTCACACACAAGAACATGAGTCATCCATGCCATTGAACCTGGACCTCCTGCAGGGTGAGATCCCACTGTCTCTCTGCTTCCATGCCCCTCAAGTCTGAGCTGGAGGAACTTCCAGTGTGGCCAGGGATCGCAGGGAGCAACAGGAGCAGGGGAGATGTTCCTCCTCTGGGGACCTGTGGGTCTCATCCAGTGTCACACTGCAGACACCATGTTCTCGCTTGTGTAGAAGGAATCTGACTTTCTCAGCTTCTAGGCGATGTGAAGAGAGAAATGTACACACAATTCTCGAAACATGGGCAGAGGTGGAATTGTGTGTGCACCAATAATGCTCCACCACCTTTTTTAAGCTGGGAAAAAGTCCACGCTTTATGAGTAGTCTGCCATGCTACTGCTGCATAAAGCACCATACCCAGGGAACACCCCGAGGTGCAACTTAGATCCTCTCAGTCTCTCCCTGATTTAGAGTAAGATGATTATTGCCGTTTGTATAATAGTGTACTATGATAAGATAATTAGTCATAAAGAGGAAGTAGGCCTTTTTACTACTTTTACTCATGTAAGCAAAGGACTTTCACATTTCTGGGCCTTTACTTTTTGTACACTCAGCAGTTGACAATGGATAAGTCAGTGCAGGACTCAACAGTTTGTAAAGCAGGACTGGTGTTATCATCTCCCTTGTTTCTAGGTAAATTTTAAATATGGTTGTTTCCATCCTTACCCAACGACATTTTTTCATTGCATTTTGAAAGACGGGAAAGGAGAGACAGAGATAGAGATATGGAGGGAGAGAGGGAGAGAGAGAGAACGAGAGAGAAACATGGATTAGTTGCTTTCTCCTGCACGCTTACATGTCCTGCCCTGGGATCCAACCAGTAACTTGGGTACGTGCCCTGGCTGGGATCTAACCCACAACTAACTCGGCTGGTTGGAGCTCGTTCCACTGAATGAGTGCTCTGGGCGCACAGGTTGCCCTCTCTGCTCTACCTCTTCCATCACTAGAGGAACATGCCTGATGCTGACCCACGTTGAAGATGTTTCCCAATCTTGTGCACATGTGTGTGTGCTTGTATATGTTCACACATCACACATACTCATGTTTCCTCATCTAAATTCTCACCTTTCTAAAGGTCTCCACACAACCTAAACCCATTTGTGGTTCTCCGGGTTTTTCTCTTCACACCCATGTGGAGCAATTCTGACTCTCAGGCCACCAGGTGGCAGAACCAGTGGCCATAATCGGCAACCCAAGCACTCGGGCCCATCGTGGCTGGATAAACCAAATAAAAGAAGGCTCTGCTTGCTCGGCTCTCTGCTTATGCACCATACAAAGTTGGATGGAATCTAAGACAGTTTTCTCCGAATGATGCATATCAGAATCACCCAGAATGCTTGTGAAAAGGCAGATATCCTTGGACCCATGTATCACTTACTGAAGCAGGTGGGGGTTGGGGAGCAGGGATCTGCAGTTCAGTGTGTCCCCATTTAATAAGTGCTTATATACTAAAGCTTGACATCTACTGCTCCAAGGATGTCAAGGAAAGACTCATGGAATTGTTCACAGTCAACTGCTATTGTGAGTGCCAGTGTGGCACCAGATACTTTATACCACTTATAATCATTGATTTGCAGAATTTAAAGGGACCTACTTATTCATCTATATATGGGAAATATAAGGCTTGTAGACATGTGGTGACTTGGTCAAGGAATCCATATTTCTTTATTATTTCTTTATTCTACTGTGTCTCATTAATTGCTTTTCCACACAAGCTGCCCAAATGGGACAATAAACCTTTCACCCAAAGATAGAATGTAATTCAGAAAAAAAAGCTGTAGGAAAACAGGGAAAAGGGAGCTATATATTAGTTATCTTTCAAATTCATTTAAACACTGAAAAGTACCTTCCTCTGGTAATATAGAATATTATAAGATTAATAAAAAGTACTGACATAAAAGTGAGTCTGTGAGACTTGTTTTACATATTATTGTAACTAAGCTTATATGGTGACCTTAATAGAAACCATTTAAGAATTTAAGAGCTTTTATAATTCTTCAAAATTGAAGCTTTAAAATTTATCTTATAGATAGAAGGCTACTGTTTGGATACTTAGACTCTGAGAACTAAACTTTCTCTATGAAAAGAAAATATTTGAGAAATGTTTGAGGAGCTGTATCATTACTGACATTAGGAAGTACTCATTTTATTTATGGTTAATTATGAAAGGAAGTCACTCATGGGCAATTTTTGGTGGGTAGGCATTCTTTATGTCCATGTTCTTAATTACTTTCCAGAAAACATTATAAAATAAGTATCAGATGGTCCAAACATAAGTAGGATACAAGATTAGGGATTTTATTTTTGGGATGGGACATATTTATACCATGGCCAATATGCCAGCTGATGTCCACATTGCGCTTTTGAAGTAAAAATGAGTTGAGAGACACTTTGAGAAATCTTGTTGTTGCTTCATTTTTATGTTGACACCATTCATCTTCACATCGCATTCTTTATAACAACAGGTTCCAGGTAAATTTGATGATAAGGATGGGAAGAGTTGCAGAAAGGATGAAGGGATTTTTATCAATCATTAATATTTTGGTTGCAAGTGATACAAACCTAAATAGTGTTAGCTTCCAGGCGGCCACTGTCCTCAAGTATACCTCTCCATAAAACTCTGCTTTTTTCTGCTCAAATCTGATTTTTCCTTTTCACCCGGAGATGAAGCCTGGTTTCCAGGGAGACTCAGTCTGAATGGTCAGCATGGTTTTATTGCATGGCCACTTCAGTAGCAGGGGAGGCGGGGCTATGATATTGATCTCTCCCTCCCTCCAAATCACTCGCAGTGGAGGGAGCAGTTCGTAAAAGATCACAACGCCACAGATGACTGTCTAGACACTGGAGGGTTGGTGGAGTTCAGAATTTAGTGAACTGTGAGTCTGTACTTGTATTACATATGACTGCACCTGTTCAAAGCTGTCATTACCTTTGTTAGTCTTTGGCTGGCAAGTGTGAAAGAAAATGCAGATGCTTGATTAAAGCTCTTCATTCTCTTTATGTAAAAGTATGTTTTTTGGTTTGTGCTATTATGACTATGTAGAAATACTTTCTTTTTTTCTTTTACTTCTACTTCTCTGTTGAAAAACCTCTTTGAAGATGTGGGCAAGTACAATAATTATGAGTGTGGCCACTAGACAGACTGACAAAAGCTCACAATTGGGCCCCACTTATGACCTCCTTGTGTAATCTTGGGCAAATCATTGAACTTCTCCAACCCTGAGTTTTCCCATTCACACAACAGAGATAATAATGTGCTCATCTCTTTGCATTGCTTGGAAAATTAAATTAGAATAAGCAAGCAAAGCATTTAGCTTATTCTTTAGATATATTTTACTGATTATGCTATTACAGCTGTCCCATTTCCCCCTCCTTTGTTCCTCTCTGCCCTCTACCCCCTCCTTCCATTAGTATTCCCCCACCTTAGTTCATGTCCATGGGTCATACACATAAGTTCTTTGGCTTCTCCATTTCCTATACTATTCTTAACCTCCCCATATATTTTGGGGGAGTTATGATGCATTTTGGACCTACCATTTATGCTTCTTATTTCCTGTACCTTTCCCCCATTCTCTCCCTTCCTCCTCCCTGCTGATAACCCTCCATGTGATCTCCATTTCTGTGACTCTATTCCTGTTCTAGTTGTTTGCTTAGTTTGTTTCTGTTTTTTCTTTTTTTTTAGGTTCAGTTGTTGATAGTTGTGAGTTTGTTGTCATTTTACTGTTGGTATTTTTGATCATCTTTTTCTTAGTTAAGTCCCTTTAACATTTCATATAAGGGCTTGGTGATGATGAACGCCTTTTACTTGACCTTATCTGGGAAGCACTTTATCTGCTCTTCCATTCTAAATGATAGCTTTGCTGGATAGAGTCATCTTGGATGTAGGTCTTTGTCTTGTGACTTTGAATACTTCTTTGCAGCCCCTTCTTGCCTGCAAAGTTTCTTTTAAGAAATCAGCCGATAGTCTTATGGGAACTCTTTTGTAGGTAATTGTCTCCTTTTCTCTTGCTGCTTTTAAGATTCTCTCCTTATCTTTAATCTTGGGTAATGTAATTATGATGTGCCTTGGTGTGTGCTTCTTTGGATCCAACTTCTTTGGGACTCTCTGAGCTTCCTGAACTTCCTGGAAGTCTATTTCCTTTGCTAGATTAGGAAGCTCTCCTTCATTATTTGTTCAAATAAGTTTTGCATTTCTTGCTCTTCCATTTCTCCTTCCAGCACCCTTATAATTCAGATATTGGAACATTGAAAATAGTCCTGGAGGTTCCTAAGCCTCTCCTCATTTTTTAAAATTCTTGTTTCTTCATTCTGTCTGGTTAAATGTTTATTTTTTCTTCTGCTCCAAATCATTGATTTGAGTCTCAGTTTCCTTCCCTTCACTATTGGTTCCCTGTACATTTTACTTATTTCACTTTTCATAGCCTTCACTCTTTCCTCTATTTTGCGACCATGCTCAACCATCTTTACGAGCATCCTGATTACCAGTGTTTTGAAGTCTGCATCTGATAGGTTGGCTATGTCTTCATCGCTTAGTTCTATTTTGGGGGCTTTGATCTATTCTTTCACTAGAGCCATATTTTTTTTGTCTCAGCACAGCTGTTATGTTGTAAGGGGCGGAGCCTTAGGTATTTGCCAGGGCAGGGCAACCCGCATTGCCGGATCGTGGTGCTGTATGTGGGGGAGGGTTCCAAGAGGGAATAATTCCACTTCCTCAGCTCTCCGTCAGCTTTCAGTGACTTCCCCCTCTACTCACAAGCAAATTGGGTCTTTCTGGTGCTGATTTCTGAGTGGGAGAGTTTGTGTATGTTCTAAGAGCCTGTGGGTCTCTCCAACAAACACTCCTGTGAGCTTGGGAGTTTCTCCTGCCACCTCAACCCCCACAGATTTTTACTGCCAGAGGCTTTGAGGCTTTATATCCCTGCTCTAGAACCCTGGGTTGTGTGATCTGTCTCGCTCCCCAGTTACTCCTCCCAGTTATCCTCATGCTAATGTGGGACCACCCAGTCCACCAGCCACCACCTTGCCCCCTGGGTCCTGCAGCCACCTTCTTGCTGCTCATTCTCTCTGCCTTGGCTGCCTGTCTCTACTCCTCCTACTGGTCTAAATGAATGTTTCTTCTTTAACTCCTTGTTTGTTACACTTCCTGACAGTTCAATTTCTGGCACTTCTGGTTATTTTTTTACTTAAAATTTTTGTTGTCCTTCTTTTGGTTGTGAAAGGAAGCAAAGTGTATCTACCTATTCTTCCATCTTGGCTGGAAGTTTCATTTAGCTTATTGCCTGACACAGTAAGCCACCTATAAATGCCGATCATCATCATTATTATTATAAAACTAGTGCATCTGCTTTTAGGCTTGTTCACTTGTCACCAAGTTGCTGTTTTAGCTGCTGAATTTCCCAATACTCTGCAGGTGAGTTGCATTTTCTGAAGAGGGCCTTTCCTCAGTTATTATGACATGCCGTGTGTTCCCCAGTTCAGCCTGGCAGCCAACACTTGCTTTGATCACTTTCTGACATTCATCCTTTGCATATGTTTAGCCAAGTGGAATTACAGCAACAACTGTGGTCTGATGGGCTCACTATATTCCTATAACTCATTTAAGGAGACTCTTTTTTTGCTGTATTGCAAAAAAAAAATTGAAAATACTAAAAAGTATAAGAAGAAAATAAAAATCACCAACCTCAGTTAATCACAGTTAACATTTTAATACTTCTCTCTCTAGATATAGATATATAATTTATATACATAAAAATACATAAATATGTATAGTTTTGTGTTTCTTCTTTGTTCAGTTAACATTATATTTTAAATAATTTCTCAAGCCATTTTAAATAATTTCTCAAGCCATTAAATCATACAAAAGAAACTTTTTAAAGAGTATCATTTTTTTTAATGTTTTTAGTTTCAGGTTTTTTTTTAAGATTTTATTTATTTATTTTTAGAGAGCGAAGGGAGGGAGAAAGAGAGAGAAACATCAATGTGCGGTTGCTGGGGGCCATGGCCTGCAACCCAGGCATGTGCCCTGACTGGGAATCAAACCTGTAATGCTTTGGTTCGCAGCCTGCGCTCAATCCACTGAGCTATGACAGCCAGGCTAAGAGTATCATTTTTTAAAAGTAGTTATGGTTTCAGATGGGCACGAGATTCATTGGGATGATCACTTAATAAGTTATGTAATGTCTAATCACTGGGGTGTACACCTGAAACTAACATAATAATATATAGCAACTGTAATTGAAAATAAAATGATAATAAATAAATAATAACAAATTAAAAATTCTTATCTGTGGGACCTACAACAATGAGTTCAGTGCTGAATAAATGCTGGTGAAATCTATTCATTCAACAAATTATTTAAAGAGGCCTCCTATCAGCCAAGCACTGCTTTAGGAACTGGGATGTAGCTCCTGTCTTCATAATTATTGTCTTAAGGAAAAGACTATATGTATATACATACATACACACACCTATAATCATACAAAAGTCAGATAGTGATAAATCTAGAGGAAATACAGAGAAAAAAATAAAGCAGGAAGGGGGCTGGTAGGAGGGAAGCAAGAGAGAACTGAGACTGTAAATAGGGTGACAGGAAAGGCTTCACTGAGAGAGACAGCTGAGCAAACACCTGCAAGAGATGAGGGGTGAGCTGTCTGACTATCTGAAGAAAGGTTTCCAGACAGAGGGAAGTCCAAAGACCCTGAGGCCACAGTGGCTGAAGCAAAGGCCCAGAGGGGAAGAGTAGTTGGAGAGGAGAGGTGAGAAATTGAGGGAAGGTGTGGGGGAATCACGAAGGGCTTTCCAAACCACAGCACACACTTCAGCTTACTTCCTTAACGCCCAGTGGGAGTGCGCGTTACCTACTCCCTTCTCCCTTTCCGAGAATCCTTAACTTAAGTGCCACCACATCAGGGAGGACTTTCTTAATCCCTCTAGAATAGAATTAGTAAAACTCCTATCAGCTGACCTAAAGAAGTTTTCATAGTTTTATGGATAAAATTAATTTAGAGTTTAAGGTATTAAAAGAGGGCTGTATTTCCTTTGGAAATAGGAATAGAGACCAAATGCCCAACCAATTTAATTTGTATACATAATAGACAAAAGTTTAAATAATAAATAATCATTTTTTAAGAAAGATTTTAACTTATTTGTTCATTTTCTTGTCATTTGGTTTGTTCTTCAGGTTTTGCTCTAATAAATGACATTATTATGAGCATTGTAGTGCAAGCATTTAAAAAGTTCACTCCCATTATTAGTATTTTAAAAGTTAAGGTATAGATCTTAATTGTATAGTTGAATGAGTTTTGAAAAATGCATACATCCAATACCCACTCCTTTATTTTTTTAACAGATAGAACCTTTTTATCACTTCAGGAAATTTCCTTGAGTCTCTTCTTTACAAATCTCTACAATCTGATCCTTAATAGTTTGTTTAATCTTTTCTTAAAATTCATTTAAATGGAATTGTTAAAAGAAAACTTCCTGCAGACAATTTATAGATCGGTATACTAGATCAAGTAGGCTTTTATTGAGCAATTCATGAATTGGACAGCATCCAACCTAGCAGATAGAAAGGAACTCCAAAGAGCTATTCAAGGTAACAGATGTATAAAAATTGGGATATAATTGACATAACATTAGTTTCAGGTGTACAACATAATGATTTGACATTTGTATATACTGAGAAATGATCACCACAATAAGTCCAGTTACCATCCATCACCACATACAGCTATAATTCTTTTCTTTTGATGAAAACTTCTAAGATGTGCTCTCTTAGAAGCTTTCAAATATGCAATACAGTATTATTAACTATAGTCATCATGCTGTATATTACATCTCCAGGGCTTACTTATTTTATAACTAGAAATTTGTACCTTTTGACCACCTTCACCTATTTCACTACCCACTATGCTCCTCAAGTCTTTGGCAATTACCAATTTGTTCTCTGTATTTGTGAGAGAGGTTTTTATTATTATTTTTTGATTCCACATGTGAGAACATATACTCTTTCTTTTACTTATTTCAGTTAGCGTAATGCCATCAGAGTCCATCCATGTTGTCCCAAATGGCAAGATTTCAGTCTTTTTATACCTGAATAATATTCCATTGTATGTGTATAACGCATTTTCTTTATTCATCTACTGATGGACACTTAGGTTTTTCCATGTCTTGACTATTGTAAATAATGCTGCAATGAACATTGGGGCACAGATATCTTTTCAAGTTAGTGTTTTCATTTTCTTCAGACAGCTAGTTAAATTGCTGGATTATATGGTAGTCTTAGTTTAAATTTTTTGACAAACCTCCATACCGTTTTCCATAGTGCCTGCACCAATGTATATTCCTACTAACAGTGCACAAGGGTTCTTTTTTCTCCACATCCTCACCAACACTTATTTCTTATATTTTTTATAATAGCCATTCTAACATGTATGATATATATCATTGCACTTTTGATTTGCATATCTCTGACAATTAGTGATGTTGAGCACCTTGCAAGAAATTTTTATAGGTCTAAGTGAGCAGGAATAAGGAAGTTGTACTGGGCATTTGCTGATTGGTTAAAGCAGGATTACTTAAAAAAAAAGATTTTATTTATTTATTTTAGAGGGGAAAAGAGGGAGAAAGAAAGGGAGAGAAACATCAGTGTATGGTTGCCTCTCTCACACCCCTAGCTGGGGACCGGACCTGGCCCACAATCCAGGCATGTGCCCTGACTGGGAGTCAAACTGGTGACCATTTGGTTTGCAGGCCAGTGCTCAATCCACTGAGCCACACCAGCCAGGGCTAATTTCCTTATATTGAGAAAAGGAAAGATTTGGAGAAGGGGTAGGCATACAAGTACTGATTGGTTGACCTAGGCCTGCCTTTTCTGAGAGAGCCAAGAGCACAGAGCATAGAAACTTAGTTACGTTTTTGGTTTGTTAATGTGGGTCTTAGCATGAGGGACTCCATGTTGGGCCGATTGGTTACTTTAACAGAATCATTCTGTAGCTACTCTCTTCTATCCTGCTTTCACTGAACATAAGGTTTTTGATTCATCTATGCTGTTGTATACGTTGGCAAGTTATTCCTTTTTGTTGCTGACCCATATCCCATTATATGAATATACTGTAATATTTTTATCCATTTCCTATTGACGAATATTTGGATTGTTTGCAGCCCGAGACTATTGTGAATAAAGCTACTCTTACTATTTTAAATGTCTTTTTGTAAATATATATTCACTTTTTTTTCTTGGGTAAATACCTAGAATTGGAGTTTCTGAAGTATAGGGAAGGTATACATTTAACTTCATGAGAATTTACCTATTTTCCAATGCGGTTATAACATTTTACACTACCACCAGCAAGATATGCATTCTGGTGGTTCAGCTTCCTCTACAACATTTGGCATTGTTACTCTTTATTTCGACACCCTGATGAGTGTATAGTGGAATGTCATTGTGTTTTAATTTGTATTTTCCTGGTAAGTAATAAACTAGATCTGTCTTTTTAGTACTGGGTCGTAGGAGTTATTTCTATGCCCTAGATGCAAGTCCTTTGCCAGATGCATGTGTTGTAGATGTGTCCGCCCGGTCTGCCTGTTCATTTCGTGGTGGTGTTTCTTGATGAGCAGAAGTTTTATTTTTGATAATGTTCAATTTATAAGTTTTTCCTTTTATGATGAGTGCTTTCTGTGCTCTGTATAAGAAGTATTTTCACCTGTTTTCTACAAGATTTATAAGCTTACTTTTTTACATTTAAGTCTATGATCCATTTTGAGTTAATTATTATATATGGTTAAGGGGTCAAGGCTTATTTTATTTTTTTCATATGAACATCAAGTTGTTACAGCACTATTTATTAAAAAGGCTATATTTTCAGAAAAGAGGTAACCCACAGTAGCTGAGGAGGGGGAGAGGACAACGGGGCAGGAGAAAGAGGAAAGGGAGATAGAGGAGGAAGGCGGGGAAAGGAGGAAGGGAGATGTTACAGATCCAGCAGGACCTGACGATAGAAGGAGACAGGAACCAAAGAACTCAGGTAGAAAAGGAGGCAAAACCTTCAACCAAGGACTTGCGGGATAAGAAGGAAGGAGAATTCATTAAAGTCAAAGTCAACGGACAGGACAGCAGTGAGATTCAGTTCAAAGTGAAAATGACAACACATCTCAAGAAACTCAAAGATTCGCACTGTCAAGGACAGGGAGTTCCAATGAATTCACTTAGGTTCCTCTTTGAAGGTCAGAGAATTGCTGATAATCACATTCCAAAAGAAGTCTCTGAGCACATCAGTTTCCTCTCTGCTTGTTTCCTAAGATATTGACATGCAGTAAGGCTGCAACACTATCTTAGCTGTGGTGGTCAAGGAGGCTCAAAACAAGAGAGTTTGTCCTCTGGGACCCACACCGATTCTCAGTGACATCTCCCAGCTCCCATTAGTTGTCTTCTGGGTTGTTCCTGGTAGACACACTGCAGAAACGAAGGAAGCCTCTTTCCTTCTCTCTACCCCTTGGGCACCTTAGACTTGTCTGTCTTGGTTCTTTTCTTCCTCTTGACATTGTAAATCAACTCCATCTCCTACTAAAGGTGATCACTTAAGGAATGGGACCATAATACATGTAGGAAATGGAAAAAAAACATCAAGGTAATATTGGGTTGAACAAAGCAGAATGGCTGTGAATGGAATTTGTGTGGGTTCTAGATAAAGCAGAAGAGCAAGCCTTAGAGTGTGGAGCTGGTGAGGACAGCCTAAGGTTCAGCCTTTGATTTTAAAGTGCTAGGTATACTTTCATAGGAGAAAAGTGGAACAGAATACATTTTATGATCTCTTCCCCTTTATGGTGCTAAGCCATGGTCTATAGAGCTGGATCAAAGTGAAGCAGTTTCACCTTTGATAAACTGCTGCTGGTGCCATTAATGGTTAAGTAGTTTAAATCAAAAACAGCTTTATTAACTGCTGCATCTTTGCTGACTTTTGGGAAACCTTAAGCAGATGACTGCAGCCATGTTGGTCCTCACCTTTCCCTGTGGGCTGCGACAACATGGGGTTCCTTCTAAGAGAGGGTGGCCAAGCAGGGCCACGGCTGCCCACTCAGCACCAGTGATATGGTGAGAGGATATGAAATAGACATGTGACCTTCCATCCTTAGTCCCTGGCACAAACCTGCTAAAACCCTTGTGATTTCTGGAGCATATAGGGAGTATGTTCCCTTACTCATAACAGGCTCCTTTCGACATCTGAGATTACATTAATAAGGTGAATTTTGGAAAGCTCCTATGGAGGAGGAACTGGTTGTTAGGGGAACCAACCAGGTGATTAGAGGGTTGGACATTTCAGCCCCCTGCACCTAGACTCAGAAAGGGAGAGAAGGGCTGGAGTTTGAGTTGGTCACTATTTGCCAATGATGAAATCAGCGATGCCTGTGTAATGAAGCCTCCATAAAAACCCAAACGAAAGGAGTTCAGAGCTTCCGAGTCGGTGAATGCAAGCACATGCTGGGAGGGTGGTGCACCTGTCTCTATGGGGAGGGAAGGTCCTGTAGTTGGGACCCTTCTGGACTTTGCCCCACGTATTTCTTCATCTGGCTTTCATTTGTGTTCTTTATCATAAACTTTGTAATAAATCAGTAATAGTAAAAGAAAAGACTATATTCTCTCTGTTGAGTTAGTTTATTGTCTTTATTGAAATTATTTAACCATATGTGCATTGGTCTATTTTTGGACTCTCTATTCTGTTTCAATGATCTGTTCACATATCTATGCCACTGTGTCTTGATTAGTAATAGTACTACTATAAAACCTGAGATCTGGTAGAGCAGCTACTTCAGCTTTGTTCTGTGAGAGCCTAAGTGCTTTGTTTTTAGCATGAAGGTCTTGCACAGCTTTCATTAATTTTCTACACATATCATTATGATGTTGGTGCAATTATAATAAGTTTATTAAAATTAAAATTATTTTTGCTAGTTCTGAGAGATCATATTTCCAAAAACAGCTGCAACAGTGTTTCCAATCCTCATGTTCTTCCAAATTTTGCCACTTTACCATCAAGTGGTGGAAACTATTTGACTCATTGGGCCTTTGAGGCTGCCTGAACAGACAGGATGTGGTGGAAGTGACACTGTGTGATTTCCAAGTCTAGGTTAGAAGGTGACATAGCATCCATCTGGCTCTGTCTCCTGGGGCCCTTTGAATCCAGCAAACAGGTTGCAAGAAGCCCATACTACCTGGAGAGTCCATGTGAAGGTATTCCAGAGGATAGCGCCAGCTAAAATTTCAGTTGCAGCCAGCATCACATGCCAGGAAAAATATTAGCAAATTAATGAGTAATTGATGGGGACTAGGTCTGGGACGACTGTCCCTTTTGTCATTAGGAAGACATATATTGAGTTTTACTGAATATTTCTTTTCTGTTCAGTTTGGGGCACAATGTGTAAGAATGAGAAGAATTTGGAGGAGCGTTAAGAGTTACCAAAATGCATTTACAGAATGCTGAATAAGACCACTGCAGAATAAAGATTTCCATTAACTGATCTTCCTCCCTGGATCCTTTGCCTGCTATTATCAGGGTTGCTTTTCAGTTTGTTCATTTGTAAATAAGAACAAGAAAGAGGAAAGAAGCCCTATGAAGAAAGCCTGGAAGAAAACTGGTCTGTGGTCTGAGCTAAAGAAAAGGGATTGAGGGTTAGTGGCCTCCAATGTGTCCATATTGTTTTGTGTCCTAAGCTGGAGTGGGTACACGGATGACAGCTACGTGCTTATCTACACCATTTTATATGCCCTATATATGTCACTTCCTTTTTAAACAATGTTTATTTATATATAGACATACGTATCCATATATAAAAGGTATGTATGTACCAACATTTTAAAAAGGAAATGGGGTTTTAGTCTGAGGAAAAGAGAACTTAAAAATGACTTAAAGTCTTTGTTTGTATGAAAGAACTTCATGAGAAGTGTGTAAGCTGGCTGTTTATAGAACCAAGACGATTAAGTAAAGAAAAATGGGCTTAAATTAAAATAGAAGAAATTTGCCCTGGCTGGTGTGGCTCGGTTGGTTGGAGCGTCCCTCAAACACTGAAAGGTTGAGGGTTCAATCCCTGCTTGGGGTACGTGCACGAGGCAGTCAAATGATGTTTCTCTCACATCAATGTTTGTTTTCCTCTCTTCTTACTCTAAAAATAAAAAAATATTATAGAAAAAATAGAAGAAACTTAATATGGTCATAGGAATAACTGCTTGAAAACCCTACTTCTGGAACACTGGAGTGTGCTCTCAAGAGCAATCATGCAGATTTCCTTCCTTGGTAAGCTTGGAGACCAGTAGAGTCAGTCTTTCTACAGTCACAGCACAGAGGGCATGGGTCCTCTCTCTGGGACACTGGATGTGTCTTATCGCTGAGAGAGAGAGAGGCACACAGGATAGTGAGAGGATGGAGACAGTTGGTGTTCAGGGAAAGACAACTCTAATCCTTCTTTCCCCTCCACTTCATCTCTAGGAAGAAAAGGACTGCTCTGCCTTAGCTTACTACGTACCAGCCCACACTACTACAGATTGGGTGCGTACACTTCTTGGCTGTCTCTTCAGAAATTCTTTCTTCTGCAGGCTGCTTCTGTTACCTGACTTGTGAATGCCCAGGGTGGTAGCTCTAGGAAACTGACACAGACTCTCTTTCTTGAGAAGTTTTTGCATCCATGAAGGTAGAGACAAAGTACATTTCTTTGGCTCTCCCCGTTGCTCTGCATTATGCATCTGCTTTTCTTTGTCTCCCTCCATGTTAGCCTAGGTAGTTTCTAGCAAGGGGAAAGGATTTCTTTCAGAGGTCAGGCATACGTTATTGAATGATCCATTCTGACATTTGGATTTTCAGGCTAATAATAAATACTGATCATTTGCCACCTTTTGTCCTTTGGGCAGATATATCCCTCAAAGACCTCAAAGGTAGGATTTAGGTCTGGATTTGGTGGTCAAATGCCATGCTAGTAATAATCTAACTTCTTAAGATCAGGACAATTAACCACGACAATCAGTGAGATACAAGTTCAAGTGAGACATCCATCTGCCACTTCTGATATCTATTCTCTGATCTTCACGGTGTACAACTGAAATATCTTAATACCCTATGAGGTTGTCAGGGCAGTTTTGATTACTGGAAGATACATATGAAAGCAGTAGCGACAACCCCATTTCATGATGTGGTTGGGGTTACAATAAATCAGGGTAGGATTACTGCATCAATCTGTGGTGGGTGGCAAATGTTCTGTATTTAACATAATCAGCCTCGTTTATAAAAATTAAAAATAACATCTATCTACTTTTTCTGTTCCCATCTAGTTATGGAAATTTTTTTCTATTTACCTTAAAATTGGAGTTTCACTCAAGTCCCCTTCCGTTCTGCTTAGGTCCTCAAGGGGTTATTATCAATAAAAAAGTTTACTGATTCATTAGTGAGAAAGTTTTTTGACAAACTCATTGCTAAGGTTTACTAGCTGCGAGATCACTCTCAGCAGCTATGAAGTCCCAACTGCCTGCTAAAGACTCATTTCTTATCAGAAATATTTATTTTGTGGACCCAGAATAGACAGGCAAGGAATCTTGCTCGAAGCTAAAACTGCCAGCCTACAGCTCACAAAGCAAGATGGCCCTCCCTCCTGCGTGTTTTCCTAAGAAAACCCTCCACAGCAGAGGCTGGCAGAGAGGAGTTTGGGGGCCATAGCGCTCCGTCTTCCTTGCCCTGGTTCTTCGTGCTCAACTCTGCTCTCCTCCTCGTCAGTCCCTGAAGCGTATGTTAAATGCAGCGTATGGATCACAGCAGTAATGCAGTCTGACTCTTAATCTTTTTTTCACCCCTAAGTCAGAATTTCTTCAGATATTAAAAACATACAGGTTTTTTTTTTTCTTTATGGAACTGTGATCAGAAGAATGAATTGCAGTTAGAACATTAACTAAAAAGTAAAAAAAAACAGATCAAGTGACCTTGGACAAGTCACCTCACCTTTCAATGATTTTGTTTATGGAAGAAGTTGTGAGTGTGCTGGGGTGCGTACCTATGTGTGTGTTAAGTGCTCCCTAGGGTTTTTTTACAACTTTAACATGCCATTAGTTAGGCTTCCAGGCAGGCTGTGGGGGGAGGAGTCCGGAGACCCAGGCACTTCTCCAGACTATGCTTCAGACATCGGAGAAATAATGTGCCTGTGAAAACATTCACCGATCCCACCAAACTGACACGGAAGAACAGAGATTGGAAAAAGAAGAGTTATGAGTTCTGAACTATTATTCCTAGGAGACACTTGCACTCCAGTGACAACTGACAGGTAGGTAAAACAGGTACCAGAGGCACAGACAGAAAAAGGTAACCCGAGGGACGCCCATCTCCTCTCCTGCAAGTGCCCCCTAAGACGCCTATCCATACAGCGCCCCCCACCCCCCCAACAATCCCACCCCATCACCTTCTCCGCCACCACAGCCCTTAGCACTGCACAACCTCCCAGGTTCTTTCCAGTCCCCGTCCACCGCCCGCCCGCTCCCCGCTGGAGACCCGACCCCTCCCCCACCGCCGCAGCCCGGGCCGGCGGGGCTGCAGCGAGGCGATCGCGGGCGCCGCCGCATTGGCCGGCCGCTGCCGCACAGACACGCAGCCTCCGGCGCCCGCGTTCCCAGCCGCCTCTGCAGCCCGGCCGCGCCTGCAGTCGGACCGCTGAGCGTCCGCCCACGGCCTTCGGGCCGCCGGCCCCGCGCCCAGGCCTGCACGCTGCCTCCGCCACTCGCCGGGGGCCGCGTCGACCCCCGAGTGGGGCGAGATGCTGAACGGCTCCCGCCTGGACAAAGCTCTTAAGATGTCCTTGCCGCGAAGGCCCAGGATCCGCTCGTCCGTAGGTGAGAGAGGACGGACGAGAGGAGGGACGCGGGGCGGGGAAGGGTCGGGTGGGCGGGCGCGGGCGCCGTTAGGTGACACTGCCCCGCCCTCCTCCGGCCGGGTCGTCCCCCGGGTCCTTCGGCCACCGGATCCTCCGGAGCTCGGCGCGCCCTCACCTGGGGGGCTGGGCGCCACTACACCCGGACGTCCGACCGCCCGACGGCCGCCAAGGGGGCGGGGAGAGCGGCTGGGAGACCCGGTCTGCGCCCGGTGCGGGTGCGCGAGCCCGCGCGCCGTGCGCGAGCCGGGGCGCTCCGGGGCGGGAGGCGGGGCTGCGGGGTGACCCGCCCGGCGGCGCGCAGCGGCGGGCCCGGCTGTTCCCCGAGGAAGTGGGCACCGTCGGAGGGCACAGAGACACTTTCGCCTTTCCCGCTGCGGCCGGCCTCGCGGTGCGCGGTGTGTGCCGCGGGGCTCGAACGGAGCCCGGAGGGTCTCACGAGCGTTTGTCGCTCCCGGGGCCAGGGCCTCGCGCTCACGCACCGCGCGGCCACCTCCGGCCCTGCACCCGTTCCGTTGCTGGCGGGCGCCAGGTGTTGGGCTGCCCATCCACCCGGTACTACAGACGGCATCCCCTCACCACTCAAGTCTAGATTTTGTTTGCTTGTTAACTTATTTATATTTTACATATTTAGAAACCAAAGTCTTGTTGATTGAGTTGGATGTTATGTGATTATGATACGGGATGCGTTCCCCAGACCATTAGATAAAGAAAAACCAAAGGGGAGCTTCAAAAACAGATTTGTAGGTGGATGTTTGACGTGAGCCAGGTACATAGTTTGTGATTTGGAGGTGGGGTCACTTGTAAATTTTTGCGTTTCTTGTTTTGAGAAAACAGGTGTATAAAAACCAGTGACTTGCCTTTCTGTAGTTGGGTAAGCTGAGAGGGAAACAGCTAATCAGGTAATTTAGAGCAGTGTTTCTTAAAATTTAGTAATGTAAGTCATTCTTAAAATGAATTCACCTTCAAATTCATTTTGGGGGGACCCCCAGTGTAGAAGGATCACAGGGACGGGAAAGGGATGCCGATGGGTTGAGACTAAACTGTGGGGAGCAAGGGCTGAGCCCAGTGGGAGGGGACAGCAGTAATCTGGGTGCCAGATGGTTCCCTTGGCGATGTTCAGGGGGAAGGAGGGGGAGTGTGCACGTCCTCCATATGTCTGAAGGTAGAGCCAACAGCATTCGCTCCTGACTTGGATGTGAGGCTTAAGTAAAAGATGAGGATCTAAGACGGCACGGAGGGTTTTGATCTGAGAAACTGGAAGAATGTGCCATTTGCTGGGTTGGGAAAGACGCAGAAAGAACAGTATTCCCTTTTTGCGGAGGGAGGAAGGTGCGGGTCCGGTGTTTGGTTTTGAACACATGAAGTGCATAAATGCGAAGGTCAGGTGGAGATAGTAGTTGGATTTATGAGCCTAGAGCAGCGATTTTCAACTGGGGTACTGCAAGAATTTAAAAAATGTGCAGTGCCTGACTTTTTAGTCAGGGGCACTGACCTCTTTTCCTTAAGATTGTTAAATAAAAAATGACAATAGCTATCTGAATTAAAATTACACCTATTTATTTTTGTCAGAGTGGCCAAAATATATATTTTTTGGTGTGGTGCAGAATTTTAGTAACTAGTTTATGTGTGCCAGAGATGAAGGAGGTTGGAAATCACTGGCGGAGAGTTCAGGGGGTGTTCTAGACGAGATAAATTCTAAAGTCCACAGCAGGAAGGCTCCGTGGGTGAGTGACGGTGCAGTCGCACTGGTCCTGCTCGTGTGAGACGCCTGCGTTTGCTTTAATGCTCTGCTGCTACTGTATTGGAAGCCGTGACACATTTTAGACAAGGGGCCAGTGTGTTCATTCTGCAATGAGTTTTACAGATTATGTAGACAGCCCGAAAAGAGAGGTGTCCTTGGACTAGGTCCTGGGCACTCCGACATTTCAAGGTCAGGGAGATTAGAGAAGCAGTATGGGGCTGACAGGATGGTCAGCGAGGTCAGAGGAGACCCCAAGAGGGAGGCTCAGTATCTCTGTGTGCGGCAGATGTGCAGGGAGTGGGGAGGGTCCAGCTGTGCCCAGTGCTGCTGAGAGCTCAAGAAAGACCTGGCCTGAGAACCAACTGTCTGACTTAGCAATGTGGACATCATCGGTGACCTTGCAAAGGGCTGTTTTGTATCAGCATTGGGATGAATGTCTGTAGAGCAGTTTCCAGACAGACAAAGAGGACAGGTGACGGGAACAGCATGTCCAAAAAACGCTTTTGGGTAAATTTTGTAGAAAAGGGGAAGAGCAAATCGTGTGGTCTCTGGAGGAGGATATGAATTCCAGAGATGTTTTGTTTTAAGACTAACATTGCAGTCGTACAGTTGATGGCATGCAGGTGAAAGCAAGGGATTTTAGGGGGTGGGAGGGACAGTGATCTCAGATCAATGAGAAGCAGAGCCATCAGGGCAGAGAAATGAAGGCCAGAAGTCCAGAGGTGGAGGATATAGGGGATCTTGCTGATGACAGGCTGCAAGTTCCAGAAGACAAAAGGACGGTTTTAAGGGATGGGGCTCTTTAGAGTATTTACATGCTGTATGAAGAAGAGGGAGGACCTGGGTAGTGTGGGCTCCCTGGGGTGACTCAGTGAATCTGGGTGTAGGGCCTCGGAAGGCTGGTCGGATGGCGACCCCCGCAGACAGAGACGGTGAGGCTGTCAGTGTGGCGAGGGGTGGGTGGGTCGAATGCTGCAGGGCTGGCCCAGGAGTGCCTTGAACTTGGAAACCTCTGCTTTTCCGTTGCTAGAGGTGTGGAGCCAGGAGTGGGACTTTGCCATCCACAGAATGATTACTCAAAGCTTCGGGCAGCTTCTTCACCCAACATGCAAAGGTGTCTTGGCTGTTTTTGGTCCCCTACTCTTGTATATGTATTTTTTTTTGACAGGAAGTAGAACTTACTGCGTCACTGAGGAGGGGCCAGCACTGAGGCTGTCCTGCGTGTGGGCCCACTGTTTGTCCTGGAGGCCACGGGCCCCAAAGCCAGCTGGGATGAGCTGCTTTTCACATGCATTTTTACAAGAGTTTTTTTCTGAAAATAAAGAACAAAAAATAAAACATCTTGTTAGGATTTTGGTTAAATCTGCTTAAAGTTTATAGATTAATCTGGGGAAGGTAGACATTTAAAAAATGTTGTGTCTTCTTAACTATAAATGTGGTTATTTATCATCATTTAATATCTCTTATGTTTTTTGGTTAAGTGTCATTTTTTCCATGTGTTTCTGTGCATTTGAAAAGGTTGACTCAAGGTACTTATGTTCCTATAAGGAATGGGATTGTTCAAAACTTACATTTTCATTGTTTGTTGCTGGTGTCTAGGAAAGTTACTGGCTTTTTGATAATCGGGTCCAACAACCTGGTACACTGACTTATAAATCTTTACAGTTTATGGATTCTCCTAATTTTGGGAGTGTAGTAGACAATCTCAATATCTTTTTCTGCAAATAACCTTTTCTGCCTTTATCATTGTTATAAGTCTTACTTTTTTTCTTATTTGATTATATTTGCTAGTACTGTCAATAAAAGTGACCAGAAGTGCTGTGCCTGCTTTGCTCTTAGAATACTGAAGCTAATGCTTCCAGAATTTCACAGAGCATGCTGTTTACTCTTGGAGTGTGGTAGCTGTTCTCTACTACAGTAACAAAGTACTCTTCCATTTCTACCCAGTACTTCAGTTAGGGCAGAGGCCCATTTACTATGTACCTTGAAATAACCACAAGGGGCTAGGAAAACACTTTAAGGTTCCTGGCTATTTGTGGGGGTCTTTCCCTTTCATCTTTGGATCATTGTGTTCATTAAAAGTGAATCATGGCTTAGCTATCTGAATGGCTATAATACAAAATGCTGATATCACCAAACCCTGGCAGGGGTACAGAGAAGCTGGATCACTTACACATTATTGCTGGGGATGTAAAATGTACAGCCACCCAGGAATAATGTTTGGCAATTTCTTATACCCCTAAATATGCAACCACTAGAGTATTAGGGCAGAGAAACGAAGGCCAGAAGTCCAGAGGTGGAGGATACAGGGACCTTGCTGAGGATAAGCTGCAAGTTCCAGAAGACAAAAAGGGTGGTTTTGAGAGATGGGGGCTGTTTAGAGTACTGCCACAAAGTGGCAATATCACCACAGCAATTGTACTTTTGGGCATTTATTCCCAAGAAATGGAAACATTCACACAAAAACCTGTACATCAACATTCATGGTAGTTCTCATTGTAATAGTCAAAAACCAGATGTCCTTCAATGGCTGGATGACTAAACAAATGATGGCACCTCTACACTGTTCAGCAAGACAAAGGAGCGGACTGCTGGGATACCCAACAGCTTGCATAGATCTCCAGGGAATTAATTGCACAGAGTGAAAATGCCCAGTCCCAGAAGGTGACATGATGTCTGATCCCATTTCTATATCATTCATGCAATGACAAAACTATAGAAATGGAGAACGGATCAGTGGCTGCCAAGGGTGAAGGTGGGTGTAGGGGTAGGATAGATAAAAGGGCAACCTGGTAAAAGGGACCCTCGTGGCGATGAAAATGTGGCACATCTTGACTTACCCAATACCAGTTTTGCAAGATGTTATCATTGTGGGAAACTGGGGAAAAGATAAAAAATATCTTATTTATTATAATTCATGTGAATCTAAAATGATCTCAGAAAGTTGAGTAAAAGCATAAACCATAGTGATTTTTCATCAAAAGAAAATAGTTGCCATGTAATATACTCCCATTGAAGACATTTGAGTTACAGTATTACAATTTCATCGCACATCAGCTATTTTTACGACACAGCAGAGCCCTCTGTTTAAGGAGCTTCCTGCTTGGCGCATCACCTCCTGCTTGATATATCTTGGTAGAGTCTAGGGCGGGGTGAACTCGGACGGTGGTTTACCCCTTAAAATGATGCTTCTAATTTTTTATACACTAGTAATGGAAGGATCAACGATCACAGTCTGCTTCAAGATTATATGCTGAGCTGCATACTACTTAGTTAAAATAGTTCTGGGATTATTATTTCTTGCCTGTGAGATACATTTGAGTCCTCTCTTAACCTGGATATTCCATTGTACTTGTGTCAGTTCTAACAAAAGCTATAGTTCGTGCCAGTGGGTCTCGGACATTTTACCAGGGGATGAGAATTCAAAGACTAATGTGTGTGTGTGTGTGTGTGGGGGGTCCTCTTGCCTTTTTGGAGTTTCTAGTCTGATCAAGGTGGAGTCTTTTAGTAGGAAGGGAGACAGGGTAGAAATAGAGTTGTGTATTTTAACAAATACATGTTGAGTGCCTGCTCTGTGCCAGGCACTGTTCCGGGTGCTAGAGATAGAGGGCAGGGCAGGCGACCCGTCAACGGTCTTGCGGTTGGTTCCAGCAGGTGGGAAGAGTTCTGTCAGCTCTCTCATCCTGCCCTGTGTTGACACTCATGGATGGTGCACGCACTTGAGTTGGGAAGTGAGGTCAATGAGTGTGCGTGCCGGTGTGTGGCATGCTGGTGAGTGGTGATGAGAGGAAGGGGGAGCTGTTTTCTATGGACTATGGCATCAGCTGTATCTTGGGCAGAAGCTTCCAGTCGCTATCTTATTGAATTTATGGATTTGGCTAAAGGATGAAAGATTAGCAATGACGAGCAGGCAGGCAGCGATGGCACAGACCAAACCAGGAACCTTCCTAGAGTCCTCCTCCGAACCCCAAACTCATTGTTCCATTTCTTCTGCCCTCTCCTGGTCATCATAGGTATTTTTTTGTTTTATTTTGTTTACATAAGGTTCCTGCGTGGACTTAGTTTTCCGTAGCAACATGCCCCATGTTACCAGGGGAGAATGAGGGGAACTGGGGCAGCTGAAAGTACGAAGAGCTGGAATGTTAGAATGTAAGGGCTGGATGGACCTCAGAGATGGTTGAATCCTCTCATTTCACAGGTGAGAAAAATGATTTAGAAATGTCTCTGGCTTGCTGGTTAACTTCCGACAGGATCAGCTAATTCCCAAAGCCACTGTGCTTTCTGCCATCTCCAGCTGACCTAACTCAATTATCAGACTTAAGTTGAACAGAACAGTTCATTCTTTCTTTGTTTTATTTTTCTGTTCCTCAAAGGAAATAAATAAAGAACTAAGTCACCCGACCAGTGTGGCTCAGTTGGTTGAGCATTTTCCTGCACAGTGAAAGGTTATGGGTTTGATTCTGGTCAGGGCACATGGCTGGGTTGTGGGCCTGGTTCCCAGTCGGGGCATGTACAGTGGGCAACCGATCAAAGTTTCTCTCATACGTCGATGTTTCTCTCCCTCTCTTCCCCAACCTCTAAGAATTAAAAAAAGAAGAAGAAGAAGTAGAAGAACTGGGCCTAATTTCTCTTTCTTGCATTTTCTGTACTATCTATCCTCTGGGTACTCGATAAATAAAGATTTGCCTGAGTTCTGTCCTGGGTTATTCTTGGACTTGGTCTAATGGTCTAGGTTAAGTTTGGAAGTTTCTTTCAGGTAGCTGTATATATAGGGGTCAAAACACTAGGCTTTAGGGTTAGAGAGAATTGGATTCAAATTTTGACGCTGTCATTTACTACCTATATGACATTGAAAAGTTTCCTTCTGTTACAGATGAGGATGAAAATGAATTTTGTACTTCGTGGGGTTGTTGTGATTAGTGAGTAGTAATAATGTATATAAAAGTACATGTATTAATTATTTAATACATCAATAGAACTTAATGATGTAATCAAGCTTCTACTGTCAATATGACATATATTCCTCATGCTGCCTGTCATCAACCAAGGTCAACTCCTCCACCTAGATAATTATTCTGCATAAGAGCAGAATTGGAAAAACTTCATTTGTCATCATTTCTCCCTGTAAATCTCACAGTGGAGGCCAACCTAGGAGATGACTAAGTACAGTCATTACTGGAAATTTGTGTCCTTTTAGTGTCGTTATCTGGGTGTGTGATGGTCCAGCAGGCACTCTGGTTATAGAGAGAGCGTTCATCCTCTAATATCTCTGAAGGTTATCACCTTCTGTTAAAAGTAGTCTTGGCTTGAAGGCCATTTTCTACCCGACAGTGGCCAACAAACACCTCAGTTGATGACTTCAGTTATTTAATAATTGATTTTATTTTTCCAGCGGATGTGTTATCTCACACCCTGACCATAGAAAGGTGCCAGTTAGACAAATACATTAAAATTATTCTCTGAAAAGTTCTTAAACATTAATGGGAGGATGTCTATAGAGCTTCTTTGAAGATGACTGTCTACCTTCCCTCCTTGGATCTTTACATGTACTAAATATAACACCTCTGCTCAATACTGCCCTGGACACAGGAGGTTATTTACGTCCATTTAGGCCTGTTAAAGTGCCCAGAGAAAATGTTAACAACCATTAAGAAAAGCTAAAAATAAAAGTGATCTCATAGCCATGCCTGGAGAGTTTGTCCTTCTCATCATCAAGGGCAAACACGGAAACAGGACCTTGGACAGGGCCCTTGCCCAGACCGAGCTGTGCTGAAGTGGGGACGGCCTGTAGCACAGGCAGCATACCCTGACTGCACAAAAGGACACAGTCACATCTGCACGCTACCTGGGTCTGCCTGCACGGATGTGTGCATGAGCGTACACGAATGACACTTTGTTCGTCATCAGTGATCACGGACGGCTCACTGGGCCAACACGTTACCATAGATGTGTGCGCATGTGTGTTATGCCCGCACACACCTGCATGTTGTTTACGGGTGTAAGTTTCTTGCTCCGAAGGTTCACATCTTACCTGGCTTGCTGCCTCTCTGTAAATACCAGAATCTGAGGTATTGTCAGATTTTTTTCTAAAAAGTAATCTAATCCTAGTTAATTTCAATCGAGAGATTTTATGTTTGCAAGGAAGTTTTTCGCTCTTTTTAATCTTATGCCAAGTTAAAGCAAATGCCACGTTTCACACTTTTCAGTGAGCTGTTCGGTGCTCCTTTTCCCTTTCCTGTCTCTGGAGATGCTGTGTTAGCCGAAAGCAGTGCCGAGATCTCAGGATTACTGTCAATATTTTAAGCACATTACTGAGACTAATCCTCTGGGAAACTAGGGTAAGCAAACTACTATGGAGTAAGTACTTCTCTGTTCTGACGTTTGGAATCTCAGTCCGGACACTAAATTCAAAGATGGCTGCGTTATGCCCAGGCCTTAAGTGACATCTTATCATGGAGAAGTTCATTTGCATTCAAAGGGAGAAACAGTATACTGGCTGATGATATATATGTTCAGGTCAGTGTGCCGCAGGCTCAGCCCTTTTATCAATCATTTTTAGCCACATGAAGATTATCCACATTTAAGACACTTTTCTATTCTCTTTTCTTTATTCTAATGCACTGAGGAAACACAGCTTTGGTTTTAAAACTACAGAATTTTTCTTTTTGAGCTCCCATGGAGTTACAGTGGCTGGCAGACTAAGTGTTCTGTCTGTCCCCTGGAACCTCAGGACTCACTGAGCAGCTGCCTCTACCCTACCTGGATCACTCAGAGTGTAAGCTGAGTGCTGTTTCTGTTGTATTCCTTGCCCTCCCTCCACCACGTACCTTTCCTGAATTACCAGTGCTGTTCACTGGTGCTGACAAGGACAATGGAAATGGACCTTCGGGTCCACTCGAAGTTTGTGTTCAGGTTGACTCTTCCTGATGCTTGGAAATACATTTATTTAGCTCTATTTCATTCTTCTGCTCTCTGATTCTCCCAGTGTTAGGGTTCACGCAAATTTCCCGGAAGGGAAGACCCCAGTGTAAGTAGGTGATTGCGCAGTCACTGCAACTGAGAATAAATTGGTCCACGTGTCAACAGTGAAGACCAGTGGAGATTGCAGATGAAGTGCACAGTCGGGCTGTTACAATATTCCTGCTGAGACATAAGAGGGCAGAGAGACCGGCTGAGTTGGAGTCAACAAGCTGTAGACATAGAAACCAGGGATGAGGGGAGTGAGGCAGAAGCTCTTCCCGGTGAGGGGCAAGTGTAAAGGTGCTGTTTCCATCTCACTCGTCTGATGTCTGTCCTTCCGAGAGCCCATGGCACTTTGCACAGAGTAGGCATGTCTTTCTGGAGTCTGACATTATTGAAGTTGAAGGTGACTTTCTGGACCGATGCCGGTCAGTTTGGTGGCCACTAGGTGCCTGTGTGATGTGTGAATGGGAATTGAGCTGTGCTGTGTGTCACATGCACACTGGATTTTGAAGACTTACTACAAAAAGGAATGTGAAACATCTCATACTGTTTTATGCTTGGTACATACTGAAATAATGTCTTGGCTTGTCAGGTTAAATAAACTACATTTAAAAATTATTTTCTGTGAGTTTTTTTTTTTTTTTTACTTCTTTAGTGTGGCTACTAGAAAAGCTGTGTGTGTGGCTTGCATTCTATTTGTATTGGACAACACTATTATAGATCATCGTGTGCAAACCTTTTTGATTGACTCTTCATGGAATTGCAGACTTTCAGAAACAAATTATCTGGCAGTCAGACACCCTCATTTCTAGGTGAGGAAACCAAGGCCAGGCAGGTCAGTTCCAGGACTTGCCTGTTGTCCAGAGACAGAGAGAAGAGCCAGGTCTGCAGACTCTGCCTGTGTTCTTTTCAGCGTTATCTTGTCTTCCTCTTACACTGGGTGAAAATCTCCCTTGGGCACAATCTAACATATCCACCTAAAATGATTTTTGAGAATGAACTGGGTCTTGGTACTGTGAACTTAGATTTCTTTGAATTTACTGTCTAATAAAATCTAGTTGCTTGAGTTTTTTGGCTGTTTCCAGATATTATCAGTCAGTATTTGCCGGCAGGATCTTCAAATATGATGTTCTTGCAATTTATGATTATATGAAGTTTTAACCATGTGCTGCACAGTCTGGGGGAGCAGCTGGTGAACCTGACGGCCCACAGAACCACCTCCTTTACAGCCAGTGGGCATCTCAGTGGCACTTTCCTGGGAGGCCAGTCAATAATTGGAGTTGAGATTTTTTAAAGCAACACATTTAAAAAATGGTCCCCTCTTAGTGTATATTTTCTCCACAGTGTATCACTTTTTCACATACGTGTCTCAGAAAAACAGAGGAAGTAAATGCAAAAGAAAAGAATCCAAGGAGGCAGTGTTTCTATCCCATCAGGCTGCTAGTGCTGCTGAGTCTTGGTGAGAAGACAAAGCACCTTATTTTTCGGACTATAAGACACACCTCCCCCCTAAATTTGGGGGTGTCTTATAGTCTGAATGTAGCTTTACGTTTACATTGGTAAAATATTATGTTATTTATGTTAGTAAATATTTTACCACTTTTTTTGCTTTAAAATTTTTTCCCCATTTTCCTTCTCTAAAGCCTAGGTGTGTCTTATGGTCTGAAAAATACAGTAGGTTTGATTACCAGGGGGTGAAGCTAGACTTTTTAGATTGTTCATGACATTGAGTTTTTAGGACTTTCTTTTAAAGTACACTGATGAAATTGTGGGCTGTGATGATAAATATGATGTTGGTAACCGAGATGATACTTGTGTTATGACTAGTGGTCTGATACCTTGTGTGGTTGCTGTGCTTAGGGATATGGTTTGCCTCTCAGTCTGTGAGTCTGTGTAATGCAGAGCTGTGTTGTCCGTAGTCTATGATATATTTCAGGGGAGGGCTTGGCTTTATGAGCACAGCTGTAGAGTGTGAATAAAGTGCCCAGGGTCGGAGACATGTTCTATAATTCTAAGTCCATTATCTGGACTGTTTCATGTGTGAAGATGTGTTGACAAGACATACCAGGGCAATGCCAGCAATATTATGCCGAAGTGATGTCTTAGATGTGAAGATGTCTATGTTAACAATGAATTCAGTGCTGTAGTGTCACACTGTAAGGTCAGCAGTAGAGTGTTGCACTGTGACAAATGGATAATGACATGCATCTACCATTACAGTATCGTACAGAGTATTTTTACTGCCCTAAAAACCCTGTGTGTTCTGTCTATTCATCCCCTCTCACCCCAGCCCCTGATCTTTTTACTGTCTGCATAGTTTTTCCTTTTCCAGTATATCATTTGGTTGGAATCATACAGAATGTAGCCTTTTTAGACTGGCTTTTTTGGCTTAGTGATATGCACTTAAGATTCCTCCATGTCTTTTTATGGATTGATAGTTCATTAAAAAAAATCCCTGAATAATGTTCTATTGTCTGGATATACCACAGTTCATTTATTCATTAACCTGCTGAAGGAAACCTTGGTTGAGTCCAAATTTTGAGAATTATGAACAAAGCCTCTATAAAAATCCATGTGTAGGGTTTTTTTTAAAAAGATTTTCTAAAATTTATTTAGAGAGAGGGGAAGGGAGGGAGAAAGAGAGGGAGAGAAACATCAATGTGTGGTTACCTTTCACATGCCCCTACTGGGTTCCTGGCCTGCAACCCAGGCATGTGCCCTGACTGGGAATCAAACTGGTCACCATTTGGTTCACAGCCCGAGCTCAATCCACTGAGCTACACCAGCCAGGGACATGTGTAGGTTTTTGTGTGGACATTATGGACCTTAGTTTTCAACTCCTTTGGGCAAATACCAGAGAGCATGATTTCTGGATCATATGGTAAGAGCATATTTAATTTCACAAGAAACTGCCAAACTGTCTTCCAAAGTGGCTGCACCGTTTTGACTTCCCAACAGGGAATGAGAGTTCGGTTGTTCCGCATCCTCACCAGCATGTTGTGCTGTCAGTGTTTTGGATTTCATCCCTTCTGATAGGTGTGCGGTGGTATTTCATTGTTGTTTTAATTTGCAGTTACCTAGTTAGTTACACGACGCGGAGCATCTCCTCGCGTGTTTACTTGACATCTGTGTAACTTCTGTTGTAAACATCTACCCATATCTCTTGCCCATTTTTAAATCAAGTTTTTTGTTTCCTTATTGTTGAGTTCTAAGAGTTCTTTGTATGTTTTAGGTACAAGTCCTTTATCAGGTGTCTGTTTTGCCAATATTTTCTCCCAGTCTGAGGCTTTTTATTTTCTAATTGTCTTTTGCAGAGCATAAGTTTTTAATTTAACAAAATCCAAATTGGATTATGCTTTTGGTATTTCAAGTTTTCTTTGATAGTATTTTTCCTCAGCTTTTTGAAATTTGTACATGCAAACTTCTCCTTCTAGAGAGTACTATAAGTTATAAATACACATATTTACTTATTTTTGCCCTAACAATGGCTGGAATTGTTCAGTATGTGTATCCTTTTCCTTTCCGTAGTGCGCTCCTCCTCCCAAGGAGACAAAAACCTTGGCACAGCTTTTCTCCCTTCCCCACTCCCTTCTTTGACATCACCTGATTTGGTTCCAGAAAATAGTTAACAGGCAATTACTAATTTCTTGTTGACTTAGATCCCCTAGGATCTCCCAGTGGCCATCTGTGAGTGGTAAACTGATTCTTTGTGTCCCCCAAAATGCCTTTATGTCACCCTCACAATTAAGCAATGGTTTTGCTGAATACAGAGTTTTAGACTCCAAATTCTTTTTCTTCAGCACTTTAAGGGTTCCACTTCATTATTTTCCTGTACACAGATTTGCCAATAAGAATCACTGTCACTCTGATTCCTTTGCAGCTAAGCTATTTTTCTTTTTGATTCGTTTTAAATGACGTTCTCAAATTTCAATATGATAGTCAAAATATTTCTTCCCCCATTAGTTAAAAGCTCAGCACTGTAAGTCCCTTTCAATCTGACAACTGTGTCTTTCTGGGGGTTATTCTCATATCTTACATTGTCAAGTATTGCCTCCCTAGTCTCTTCCTCTTCTTGCCCGCACCTGCTAGTCTGCTGTTGGCCCCTCTGTCTCTGCCCAGGTGTCTGAATTCTATCTATACTTTCATCTCCTTGTGTTCCAGTTTAGGGGAATTGCTTGGTGTCATCTTCCAGTTCAGTGATGAACTCTTCAGCTTTGGTTTTCTCTTCTTTTGTTTTTCTTCTTCTTAGTTTTTAGTATCTATTGACTCTTTATTTCAACAATTACATGTTCTATTTCCAAGGTCTTTAGCTGATTTTTTTTCATTATAGTCTGGCATTGCTTCATATGTTGAATACTAACTCATTTCCTGAAGGAGACTTATTTCAAAGTCTTTTTTCTGATCACTTTTTTGTTTGAGTGTGAGCTCTGTTTGCTTTCTCATTCCTGGTACTTTGTCACTCTAAAACTCATTTTCTTTTCAGTTGAGAGTCCCTGGGAGGGGGCAAGCAAAGCTTCAGGGAGCGTGCACACTGTCTTTGGGGAGTGCAGGGAGGGTGAATGCTGACAGGTGCCCCTTCGACGGCTGGTCTTTGGAGCTGGACTGCTCTTCATTCCTTCCACGCAAACAGCTCTTGTGGCATAACCCTCCTTAGGCATTCTAGTGGACCATGTTAGCCACGTGAGTTGTTTGTCCTACTCTTTCCTTCCTTGGCTTGAATGCATCCATGCTGGTTGAGGAGGGGAAGCCAGCCAGAGTCCATACTCTGTCATCATTTGATTTGTGCTGTAGTTGAGCCCGACTGCAGTACTGTGTTCAGTCAGGGCATAGCCCAGATGATTGCAGTTAGGCCTGTGTTTGAGTTTTGACCCTGGCGCCTCCTAGCTAGCTGTACTGGGGGAATCTCTCAGCTCCGCTCTCCTCATCTGTAAAGTGTGGGTGGTAATACTACCTACTTCACTGATTGAGAGACCTAAAAAAGATAATATACTATATGAGGCACTTAACACTACCTGAAACTTAGGGTTACTAAAGAATTGTTGTAAAATTAGTAATTAAAACAATGACATTAATATATTATAATTATTTCAAGATTAATATGTAAGGACCTGACCCTCCTCCATTTTATTTAGTCTATAACTGGATTATTAAATTCTCCCTATGTAGTATGAACTCTAACTATATGCATATAAATGTCTTGGGAAAGTCAAATGACAATTTTAGTAGGCTGAATTTTTAAAGAGCATTACAAAATTCTGCACACATCAGCAAATGCATGAGAGAATTTGCCTCTTCCTGTGAACCAAAACCACTTTCTACCTAGCTACAGTGCTTTGGGAAACTTGGAGGAATGCAGTGATTATGCAGAGCACGGTTATCCAGCCTTCCTGCTCGTCCCTGCTCTTTGGAGGGGATATGGGGCAGGCAGACTTGTGATTTTTAACCAAAATATGCTAAGCCAAGAAGGAGTTTGACCATTAATAGGGACAATGTTTTCCTCTTGGAAGCCAAATGGAGGGTGGGGACTGGTTGAAAGAAGGTGAAGGGGTCAAAGAACATAGGTGAATGACCCATGGACATGGACAACAGTGTGGGGATTGCCTGTGGGAGTGGGGGAAGGGCTGGGTGCAGGGGAAAAACAGGGAAAAATTTGGATAACTGTAATAGAACAACAATGCAGTATTTAAATTATAATGAAAAACTGTCATTTTCTCTCATCACTAGCATGAAAGATGGGACCACATCATAAACATCAGATTCTGAAACAATTTAATTGTCTCTTTTTTTTCTACCTTGATTTCCCCCACACAGCCCATCTTTCAGCACCTCCTGACTCCTCAGCTGATCCTGTGAATACAGGATTCAGTCACTCTCTCTCTGCACCCTTAGGGGAAAATTCTCCTATTCCATTAGCATTGAAAGTAAAGAGAGCAGCTCGTTCTATGCTGGGAACTAAGACACTAAATAAACGGAGAAAACCTTGCTGAAGCTGTTCTGCTTAGAAAGCCGTTGAGGATTTCTTAGGGCAGTGGTGAGTGGTCGTGAGCCTCAAACTGTGTTTTAGCAGGAATTAGAATAGTGCAAACAGGTCTGAGTAGCAGGGTCTCAATAGACATGTTTCCATGTCTTAAAATTTTCTTTTTTTTTTGTTTATACATATTCCTTTCTGAACACTTGCTTCTGCAAGTCTTAGTCGTGACCCAGGTGAGCTTTAGCACCTTTCCGCTTTGGGAGAGCGAAGCCCTGAGCAGGTGGGAAGTGCCCTGGTGTTCACCGCCCAGGGCCTGTGTTTCACATTGGTGGGCATTGTTGGACATGCACGGCCTCGCGGCTTTGAGTCCTTCTCTACTCTCTAAAATACCCTGGCCAGTGTGGCTCAGTTGGTTGGAGCGCCATCCCAACCAAGAGGTCGGCGGGTTTGATTCCTGGGGCTCTCAGGTTGTGGGTTCAGTCCCTGGTTGGGGTGTGTATGGGAGACAGCTGATCGATGTTTCTTTCTCCATCCCTCCCTTTCCTTCTCTCTAAAGTCAATAGGCATGTCTTCAGATGAGGATAAAAATATTAAAAAATAAAATAAAATGAGTATAAATAACAAACCCTTTCACCAACTTTCCCTGGGGTACCACAAGAAGAACAGGAAAAATATCGAAGTAACTAAAACATTACTCAGAGTTCTAACTTCCTAAAATTCTAATGATAATTTTGTAATTACAAGAGTTTTTATAAATGAGAAAAGTTTAAGCTAAGTGTTCCTTTTCTTTTTTTTTAATTTTTTTTCCATTTTTTTTATTTTAATGATTGTTTAAGTACATTTTTCTCCCTTTTACTCCCAATCAAGCCCACCCATCCCCCTCCCATCTTCCAGTGTTCCTTTTCTTTAACCTGAAAATATTTCTATATATTAAATGTAAAGATTTCTATATATTAATTAAACTTTTTCCTCTACTACTAATATTTTCAAATATTTTTGTGGTCAAGGTTGTTCTAGTGGAGACATTGTTGTCTTAATTTTCTTGTTTAATGTCAGAGTTAGGAAAGGAAGGAAGAAAGGGAGGAAGGCAGGCAGGCAGGAAGCGTCCTGCCCCAGGGAGAAGGTGGGAAACTTGGAGGGCAAGTCAAGGTCACTCTGGCACCCTTGGTCGGGGGGTTCCTCTGGGGAGAAGTGGCCTGGGCACAGGAGCAGCTGCAGGGTGGTGAGGGTGGAAGGGGAAGCGTGTGTGAAAGTGTGCCCGCAGAATGTGATGTCTCTACCAGTGTGATGGAAAATAGGTTCTCCAAGGAGGCGAAGAGAGGTCCAAGAGGGAACTAATTAAAGGGCAGGGGCAAACTTCCATAGTGTGAGAACAACTTCTGTGGCTACGGGGGATTCAGTCAGTATGGGACACAGGGCCTGTCCCTGCCGGAGACTAACAAAGATTATATTTTCTTTTAAAAGTATTTGATGAGGCAAGTAATTTAAGATAGTGGCACATACTGAAATTTGAGGAAATCCTGGGAGGGAAATGGCCAGTGTTTTATTTTTGGAAATTAAAAATGGGCGTTTGTTTTAAAGTCTGTTTTGTCTGGTATAAGTATTGTTGTCCTAGCTCCTTTGTTTGTTTTCACTTTCACGAAACATCTTTTCTACCCCTTTACTCTCCATCTCTGTGTATCTTTTGATCTGAAGTGAGTCTTATGTAGGCAGCAGATGTAAGGGTCTTGTTTTTCTTTTTTAAAATCCATTCTGCCACCCTGTGTCTCTTGAATGGAGCACTTAGTCCATTTACACTTAAAGTAATTATTGATGGGGGAGGGTGGAATCAGGGGAGAGAGGTGGAGATAGCTGGGGTTGGGAGGGAGTGTTGTGGGGGAAAATGCTGACAAATGTACTTGAACAACAATAAAAAACAAAGGATTCTCCATGGTTTGCATTAAAAAAAATCAAGCAATTATTGATAGGTAAGTACGTATTGCCATTTTAATTGTTTTCATAGTAGCCCTTTACTACATGTTTGCCTTTACTAGTGAAATTCTTTTTTTTCATATATTTTTCAATTTGTAGTTTTGGACTGTTCTTTTTCACTTAAAGCAAAGGCTATAGTAAGAGACAAAGAAGGACCCGGCACTTCCACCTGTGGATGCTTGTCTGAAGACAACAGAACACTACTTTGAAAAGATACGTGCATCCTCGTGTTTGCCGCAGCCTGATCTGCAGTAGCCGAGACGTGGAAGCAAGCTGGGCGTCCATCAGGGGGTGAAGGAGTGGACACATGCACACGCACGCACACGCACAAAGGGAATATTACTCGCCACAAAAAAGGATGAAATCTCCCTCTTTGTGACAACATGGATAAAGCTAGAGGGTACTATGCTAAGTGAAATAAGTCAGAGAAAGACAAACATTATATTATTTCACTTATCTGTGGGATCTAAAAAGCTAAACAAATGAACAAACAAAACAAAAGGCTCATAGGAAACAAACTGATAGTTGCCAGAGGGTTGGGTGGTGGGTAAAGAGGTGAAGGGGATTAAGAAGCACAAACTTATAGTTACAAACATAAATAATTCACAGAAGTTCTGACCCTGAAGTTTTGCCTTTCCCAGAATGTCAAACAAATGGAATCATACATATTGTTTTTTGTGTCTGGCTTCTTTCCCTTGCTGCTTTTGAGGGTCATTCATGTCTATAGTTTCATTCCTTTGTACTGCTAATAAGTATTTTATTTTATAGATGGGCCACAGTTTTTATCCATTTGCTGTGCCGTGAGTTAGATTTTGAGGGATGCGTAGCTTTAGATGGAGGCAGTGATGGTGGGGAGGGGGCTGGGCAATTGGAGGTGAAGAGATGAAGAGGAGGAGTTTCGCAGGTACAGTCCGACTTTGGGAAGAAGAAGTAAATCAGAGAGAGAGACTCCTGAGTGTGAGGGCTTATCTACATTTTTACTATTGATAAACCCAACTCCAGCCTTTATCCCACTTTATACTCCAACAGCACAATTTCTCCCCACCCTGGCCTCCTATGATTCTGTCCATTCTTCGCCCATCTATCCGTTTGTCCATTCACTGATACACGCAGGGGTGTAATGGGGAAGAGTGTAGGCTCCCCCATCAGGCAGACTGAGATGGGGATCCTGACACTAGTCACGAGATCTTGGGAAAAGCAACAAAACTTTTCAGACTCAGTCCACCAACTGAAAAAAGATGGATACTATCTCACAAGTGTTGAGAGGAAGTAGACAGTATGCATAGTGCCTGACTTTTGATAGTTATTTTACAACTACAATTATTATTGTTTTTGTTGTTGTCAAATAATTGAGTGAATGGTCAGTATAAATGCCATCACCTTATAAGTGCACCTTAAAAATAGATTGGAAGGATTTTAATAGATGGTTTGTATTTTCTGGGTCCCTTCAGAGACAACCCCTGGGTGGGCTTATCCTCTGCAGCACAGTTAGACGTGCTGGTCTGGCCACAGGTGGGCTGAGAGTTCGAGGGGCCAGTCCAGGCAGAGGGCAGCTCCTTAGAGATCACTGGTGATAAGGGAGGTGGGCCTCAGGGAGGCATCAACAGGGCTTTGCATTAGGATAATTCATTAAACCATCTATTTGCTTTGTGTAGTTTTCAGTATCTGTTTTATTTTGCAATAGAAAAAAAATGCCTCCACCAATAAAGAAAGAAAGAAAAAAAGAAATAATATGGGAACAATGTAGGTGTCCATTGATAGATGAATGGATAAAGAAGTGGCACATGCATTCAATGGAATATGACAGAGCCATGAAAAAATGAAGTCTAGCCATTTGTGGCAACATAGATGGACCTAGAGAGTATTATGTTAAGTGAAATAAGTCAGGCGGAGGAAAACATATGCCTTGACTCACATGTGAAATCTAAAAACCAAAACAAATGAACAAACAAACAAAACAGAAACAAACTCATAGATACAAACTGATGGTTGCCAGAGGGGTGGCGGGATGGGTGTACAAGGGGAAGGGATTAAGAAACAAACTTTCCATTATAAAGTACGGTAAGTCATGGAGATGTAATAATATACAGCATAGGGTGTGGAGTCAATGAAAGGATAACTACATACAGTGACTGTTGGTTGATAGGTGTGTGTGGTGGTCAATTTGTAAAGTATATAAGTGTTAAATCACTATGTTGTACAGATGAAACTAATATAATATTAGAAAAAGAAAAAAGCAAACTAAAAAGCAAGAAAAAAGAAAATTCCAAGTCTGACCAGGATGCAGCAGGCTTAGCCTGGGTCTGAGCCGTGGCCCCTGAGCCTGACGGGAAGCCCACTCACAACTGGCAGAGGACGGAAAGCAGGAGGTTGCAGAAATCAATTGCTGGCTAGGCGGGTGACATAGGTCAGATCTAGACTGGCGAGGTTTGACATTTCTTTTGGCCGTCCCTCAGTGGGCTGCTGGTGTCTGTGGACATGATCTTTTCACTCCAGAGCTTGTTCCCTGAGACCTTTTCTCTAGCCAGAGGGAGCCAGTCTTGTAGAAAAATGCCTTGGTGCTCTGCTTATTACCCTCACTTTTGGCTCTGTGGCTTCTGTCTAGCGTGGACATCTGTCTAGTACCATGGGGCCTATTTACCCTTGACTGCAGGCACCTTGTAACCATGAGTGTGCTCTTGGACACATTATTATCTTCATGTTTCCTATCTTTGTTTTTACTGACTTTATTATCTTGGGGCTGCAAATCTGGCTTTTTTGACACTGACTCTGAGCCACAGTTGGAAAGCCTGCCTCATACAAGTCTGCATTTCCTTTGCTTTCTGCTTTCAGAGCAAGCACATGACACAAAAAGAGTATGTATTTCTTTTTTGTTTTTTAAAGATTTTATTTATTTATTTTTAGAGAGGGGGGAAGGGAGGGAGAAGGAGAGGGAGAGAAACATCAATGTGTGGTTGCCTCTCATGTTATACTGGGGACCTGGCTCGCAACCCAGGCATGTGCCCTGACTGGGAATTGAACTGGTGACCCTTTGGTTCACAGGCTGGCTCTCAATCCAGTGAGCCACACTAGCCAGGGAAAGAGTATGTGTTTCTTACAGGACCTTACTGTAGTCCACTAGAACACTCCACTGCCGAAGAACATCCTGGTCTTTTTTTTTAAAAATCAACTCCTAAAGTGACAGCCTCTATAAACATGTGCTTGAAATTCTGGGATGCACAGGCACCCTTCAACCTGCTTGCTTTGCTGTCATGGAGTAATGATTGCAATTTCCTAATTGGGCATGTGAGGGGGTCCCCACTGCTCCTCATCCACCTCAGCTCAGCTCAGTCCCCATCTTAGGACTAGCAACTTGCAGTGTCCCACTTCTGGGAACCAGTTTCTGTCTTCACTGGTGTTCATCATTTAGCTTGGGTTGCTGTGACAAAATTCCATAGACTATGTAGATGAAACATTTATTTCTCACAGTTCTGGAGGCTGTGAAGTCCAAGATCAAGATACTGATTGACTTGGCACTCGCTAGGTGGCTCAGTTGGTTGGAGCATCATCCCATGCACCGAAAGTTTGAGGGTTTGGTCCCCAGTCAGGATGTGTAGAGGAGGCAACTGATTGATGTGTCTCACATCAGTGTCTCTCTCCCTCTTTCTCTAAAATCAATGTTTAAAAAACATATCCTTGGGCGAGGATAAAAAAAGATACTGATTGATTTGGTTACCCAGTGAGAGCCCACCTGCTGGCTTGCAGAGAGTGGTTTTCTCTCCATGTCCTCACGTGGTGGACAGAGAGGGCTCTGGTCTCTCTTTACTTGTAAGGACACTAATCCCATCACCAGGGCCCCACCCTCATGGCCTCATCTAAACTGAATCACCTCCCAAAGGCTCCCAAACACCATCACATGGGGGGCCCAGGAAGGCTTCCAGATATGAATATTGGAGGGGGAACACAAAACAGTTAGTGGATAACAATTGGGAATCTTTTTTATAACCTCTTACATTTTCCTGCATAACTAGCATTGCTCTTCCGTGTATGGGACTATCTGATTGTCACCACTGTAGGCCGTGGGTCCACAAGGACAGCCTGGTCTCCTGTGCTTCATTATTGTGTCCCTGGTGCTTGGCATCCAGTGGCTACTCAATAAACATTGTTGACTGATGGCTGTGAGCTAAAAGTCCTGGAAATACAAGTTTGAATGTAACTTGGTTCCTGTTCTCGAAGAACTCAGGAGAAAAGGAAGATCCTTAGGGTTATTTCCATACAATGCGATACATTTTATTAAAAGATGCGGGTGAGGTTGAGATGTGATAGAGACAAGAGTGTCATTCCGACTGGGGCGGGAATGATCAAGGAAACTCATGAGAGAAAATAATGCTGTTATAAAGAGTCTTTATTTAACTGAAATAATGAATGTGAAAAGAAATAAGACAGAGGACAGATATTATAAGCCCCAGGATTGCCCATTTGTGTAGATTTATATAATAAAATATTATTGCATTATTCATCTGTACCTCCGCTTGAAAATTTTGCTGCAATTTACATCAGCTGGTACCACATGCCAATCTGTAGACTGGCTAAGGCACAATAAGGGAGGGAGGACAGGGCTATCGAATCTGCACGTTTAACCAACCTCCTTCCCCTCACCCCGGGGCCCCTGGTGCGGAGCAGTGGTTCTCAGACTGACACATGTGCCAGAGGCCCGGGGAGGTTTGTTATGATGGGGATGGCTGGGCCCCACCCTCAGAGTGTCAGATTCGGTAGGTCTGGGGCAGGGCTAAGGTTTTGTATTTCTAACAACTTCCCACGTGATGCTGCTGCTGCTGGTCCGTGAGCACAGTTGAGTACTCACTGGTGTATAAGATGGCCACTGATTTCTTGGTATTTCTGAGGAACTGAGTGTTCCGCATAAATGACTTATCTAGATAACTCAAGCTTATCTCTCCAAATGCCAGACCTCTGTTTCTTTAAATCATGTTAAGAAAACAGTTTCTAAAATGAATTCTGTATTTCTTTACTTTTTGAAACAGAATTCTGAATACCATCAAACTCTCCCTTGATGACACGGGATTATCATAATGAATATCCATCACGGTTCTGTTCAGTGTCCCACCGGTGACTGATAACCATGCCGGCCAGACCCAGACAGCCAGCCCCAGACAGCAGCTGGCACAGATTCCTGTCCTGAAGATGCACACGGCGCCTGGGGCCTCCTGTGCTTTGGCAGGCACTGATCTTGCAGTCACTAGGTCATGGGAAGGCCCTGGGGGTCTTGGGAGGCCAGTCCTTGGAAGGACCACTTAGGGCCTTGGGACAGTGGCGTTTTACCAATTGGTACAGAAGTATTTCAGTATTTCAACAACAGCAAGGACACACAATGCCTGTCAACTCTGAATACATGTCAGTCCTGTGACTGCCCAGCTCAGTAATGGGTAGTTTTTATTGTTTAATGTTTCTTTCTCCTTATTAGCAAGTCCCCAAGCACTCTGGGTTTATCCAAAGTGAATCAGGCATACAGTGAGTGTGCTGCCCCGCTGGGAAATTATGCAGCATCCTTATCTTCTCTTAGTAAAATTTGAATACATTCTTGCCCTTCAATATTGCAGAGTAGTGAGGAAACAAATGGAAAAATATGTAAAAGTCCTTCAAAATGGTTATCTATTACACAAATGAAAGAGATTAGTTTTCTTTTTACTGGAAGTGTTAAAAAATGGAATCTGCAGATAAGTGGCACGATGCTGTAATACAAGTGACATTTTCTCAAAAAATTTTCAGCCTGGCCTGCTGTAGCAAATGCTTATGTCTATCAAGTTATAAATCAAGTCTGGAAAAAGGGGCTAGCAGCAAATTGGTAAACGCTTCCTCAGGCTGCAGTCAAGAGGCTCTTGTGTCCTTTTAAGTGGCAGCCAAAAGCTCTTTCTCCCAAAATAACCATTTTTTCGTTGCTATTCTCCTGCTTCAAGCTGTTCTTCTTTTAGCAATGAATACAATTCAGGCCAGATTGTGAGTGACAATGATAAATGCTCTCTGGCTTAGGGGGAGCAAAGCAGCAAACATGCATATGACAACCAGGTATCAGGCACCAGCAGGCTTCCTAGCCCCTGGCCCCTGTGTGTGAGGGTGGAAGGACAGGAGTGATTTAAAGTTGTCCTTCAAAAATAGCTTCCTTTCTTCTGTGCTGGTTTGCCGTGGTGCTGGCTGCTGGATCTGCATCGAAACTTCTTGGTTTCATCTTATCCTTCCTCTGTTGTTCGGTAGGGAGCCACTGAGTCTGGCTGGGCCCCCGTTAAAAAGACTCTAGTGGAAATATGGTCCTCTGAATTTTAACTTCACCAAACTCGTCTAGAGGGGCTCCCTTGGTAAAATGGCTCTTGTTCTGTGGACCAGTCCATTTTGGCTAGTAACATTAAGTTAGAAGATACTGGTTGAACCAGGCTGTGAAGGTACAGCATCATATTATGTTGGAGAAAATATGGACAAAATGCTCTAAACACAATTTGGGTTGAGTTGTAAAATCTGTCTTCACCTTTGCCAGGAACTCAGTAGAGGACCTTGTGTAAATTTTTCAACTCCCGGTCCAGAGTTGTCATTCTGGGCCTGCTGTCCACAAAGGAGAATTAGGGGATTACCTTCAGAGGCGTGGCAGCCATGTTTCCCAGAATGCAACAGGAACACATGGCCTGGAAGATTTTTTAACATATATTTATTTTAATGGAACATTGCCTACTGACTCAATTCATTTGTGGCCATGACACTCGAGCCTGAGGGTTCAGAAGACTAGGGAACTTGAAGTTGGAAATGTCCAGGAAAATCTACATGCATGATTGCTAGATCCTTATGAAAGTTATCAGTTTGACTTATTTATCATAGGTAAGATAAATCCTAAAAACAGGAGGGATAGAGGGGGTCTGCTGAGAGGAATCTGTTCATTCATTTACTCCTCCATTCACTCAGATGCTTACTTGGTATGTGCCTGGCACTGTGTTAAATGGCGAGAGTATGCTGAGGAATAGGATATGGATATGGACTTTCTGGCCCAGTGGAAGACATAGACGTGTAGACAGGCTTTACAGATGTCAGGTAAGTGCTACAGCGGGGAAAAGAGAGGCAGTACATGGGAAAAGCACGAGACATGGTGGCTGGACAAGGCTTCCTGGAGGAAGCATTGTCTAAGACGGAATGAGGTTTGGGTCATGCAGAGAAGGGAGCTGGGGTGGCAAGACTGTTTAGAGCAAAGGAAACAGCATGAGCAGAAACCTGGAGGGAGCGAGAGCCTGTGAGGGAGCTGGGAGTATTCCAGTCTGGCTGGCTCTTGTGAAGGGAGACAGAACTGGCTGGAAGCTCAACCTCATTAAGCCACTTGAACTTCATCTGCAGTTCATCCCGAGAATCATCCTGAGAATCCTCGGGAGGATTTCAAAGTGCCACTATAAGATTTGCACGAGAGAACTTTGACTCTCATTTCGTAGTAAAGAATGGCTTGGGGATGAGAGTGATTCCGTCACGGGAAGCACTAACAGTAGAGGAGTGGTGGAGGAGGCCAATGCAGGACTCCCCTGGAGTGGCAACGAGGGTGAAGGGAAGTGGGTGCACACACAAGAAATGATCAAATGTGGGTATGCGGGAGAAAGGGAGGCAAGCGTGCTGCTCGGATTTCTGGTTTGGGCAACCAGGTGGGAGAGCAAGGTTTTAGAGGGAGATAATGACTTATTTTCTTGGCCATGTTTGTTTGAAGTGAGAGGATGAGGAACAGGTGTCTAGCAGGTAGTTGACTGTAAGATGTGGTGCTGAGGGGAGAGATTTAGAGTCATTGGTGGGTACTCATGGGAACCGATGCTCCTGTGAAGGATGAGGAAAGGAGAGAACAAAGCGTCCTAAAGAGAACTCTCCTAAACATCGGCATTGAAGGAACAGGCAGGGAAAGAGAAAGCTGCGAATGCCATTCAGAAGTGGCCAGAGAAGTTGGAGGAAATAAGAGAGTGTGGTCTCCTGGCAGTACAGGGATGGCATGTTTCATGTAGAGGTTAGCCAGCAGGATCGGATGCTGCCAGGGGTTGAGGAAGATGAAGGCTGTAAGGGTTTGATTTAGCAGCAAGAGATTGTTGGAGACCTTGAGACCTTGAGGAGAGCAGCTTAGCAGACGGCTAGGGAAAGGGACCTATTGCAGTTTCTAAGAAGACAAAGAGAGGGGAGAACCCAGTGGGCAAACAGACCACACTTACAGAAAGCTTAGTTTCCGGGGAAGGGATGGGAAGAAGTTGAAAAATGAGTAAAAGTACAGAAAATTGAGTGAGTCCTGAAGAAGAATGATATTTACCGTACAAAGACACGACCTTATATATTAAGCTAAGCTGAGAATACACAGACATTTACCAAGTAAAACCTATGTCCCTCATTCAGTCCTCTGATCACCATCCCCCACCCCTCCCGTCTTCTTGTTCTTCTTCCTTTCATCCCACCTGTCTCAAATCTCCAGCAGGCTGTGTCCTCCTCTGCTCCCTGGACTTTGGGGCTGCTCCTTTGGCCCCTGTAGATCTAAGTGGGCCTGGGCTCCGTGTGCTTGGAGGCATTGCCCACACTGGCCTCCTTCCTGCTCTCTCCTGGAGAGCCCAGCACACCAACTGATAAGGCCGATTCAGGGCCGAACCTTCTGGGTTCTGAATGAATGGACAAAATCCTAAACATCATGTGATACAAAAGTTAGTTCATAGTATCACACACAATAGTTTGTTGGGTTCTTTTAGACAGGATAGTTACTTGTACTTCAGTGTGCATGTTCTGGTCAGTGAAGGTTCTGGGGAAACTGAACAAGGGGACTTACCTGCAGGTACGCAGCCTTTCCTGTTCCCCTTTAGCCACTCTTTTATTGCATAGGCCTGGCTTCTCTTGACCTGTCTGTTGACTCATGACTCACTCCTTCATTCACTCACTCATTCAACAAGAATATTTTGAGCACCTATGTGCCAGGATGTGATTGGCACTGTTACTCCAAGATGAATAAAATGGGATTTTTGCCCTGTGGGGGCAGTATGACGAACGTCCGATCAAGACCATGAACACACTGCAGTGGGAGCTCTATAGTAGGCCGAGGAGTGTAGAAAGGGCAGGGATGGACTCACAGAGGAGGTGATTGTTGAGTCCAGCATGGAGAGAGGAGATGGATTTCTCGAGGTGGTTGAAACCGAAACTGTGCTTGGAAACCCCTCTGCCTCTCTTGTGCCCATCTCCCTGCTCTGCACCCATCTCATTCGTGGAGGGCCAGATTCTGGGTTAACCAGTTGATGACCAGTTTTTTCACCCTTTCCAGAAAATATATTATCCCTTCCGGGTAAGATATTTTTATTTCAACAATGCCATTGTTTGGTTAATACCTCAACCAGAACAGTGCCTCTAACATGGGGGTTGGTTCAGGTGGCCAGATAGTCATACTCTCACAGACAGTTACCCTCTCGAGTGGTTTCAGCTGTTACTACCGTTCCCAGATTCTGGGCACAGCAGTAATATCTGGAAAAGGGGCATTTGCCTGGTAGTGGTGGTCTGCAAGGACCAGAGAAAGACACGTGGTTAGGTTAAGTTAAGAAATTCAGGAGAGACTGAGTAGGCCTCAAGTGTCACTCTGATATTCTCAGTATCAATACAAGGTTTCACCGTAGAAAAGTTTTTATCATTAAATCCAATTAAGCTGCAAAAAGTGATGTCTTTAGAAGATGTTTGCTCCATAATCCTGACTGTAAGTGGGATGACTTAAAGAATAAAGGGGAAGCAAAACTTAGCCATTCTTTCTAAGAGGCCTTGTTCAGATAAAAGGAAGAGTGTCTTTGTATTGTGGTATAAGATTTTATTTATAGACTGTATTTCAGAAAAGTTAGTTTCAGGGAAATGGGACAGCCATTTTTGCAAAGGATAATTTGTAAGCCTTGGTGCTGCCTGTGCTTGTACAGGGTCTAGGACACAGCAGGCCCACGCCAACATTTGTTAAATAAGCGAGAATGAGTGGTTTCCCTCTGGTTGCAGTGGTCAGACTGTTGTGGGTTTAGCCTTGCTGTAACCATTGTGGTTTTCTGCTTTTGAATGAAGGTCACTGTCCACGGTTCTGGTTGGACAGGATGCAGCACAAAGGAGACAGCTGCAGTGAAGATCCTGTTCATGTGGCAGGGTCACTCACATTGATGTGTGAATCTTGATGAAAGACATTTTCTTCCAGCCTTCAGTTAGTGGATGTTTACCTGGGGACTAGGTCTGTAGTGTAACAAAGTAAAAATTCTCAAAGTATTGTGTTAGTGTCTTTTAATGATTTCTATTTATGGATTATCTATCCTGAGCCCTTACCATAAACACTTCTGTCTCCTAACATAATGTTTGCATTATTTTACAAGACTGTTTAATTAGGGAACTCTCATATCTCTTAATGCTGTGCAATGGCTATCACAGTTCTTTGATAGTTCAAGGAAAATAATTTTATGTCTAATAATTTAAATTTCTGATTGTAGATGCAGGAAAGTACTGGTTCTCATGGAGTGTTGCAAAAGGAACAGCTTAAGTATAAAATAATGGGTGTTCTGCAAACATGCAAAGAATTATAATATATAATACTTTGAGAAATAAAGCCTTGTTGTCACACTTGATTTTACCTCCAATTACATTTTGCCAATTCATATATGTCTCATAAAATTATTTGAAAACCTTTATTTTTCTGTTCCCTGCCTGTGATGGTGTATGCCCTTTTCTATTTTCATCTTCCTCTCTTTTTCTGCAAACAACAATTTCTGTAAATAACACTGCTGGCTAGAGCAGCAGGCTAGCTTTCATCTTTTCTCTGTTAGGATGCTCTCTGTCTACTGAATATTGACACAAAGTCTGCAGGCTTAGCGATAATGTCTGCTGTGTCTATTTACAGACACAGAATTTGCCTGGGTCTCATTTTCTTTGCGGCGAGGAAGGAGATGGTTACGGACATTGGTATATCACTCTGAGCATGATACACAAATTTCTATGAAGCATGAAAAATACGAAACAAAGAAACAAGATCTTAGACATCCAGGACTCAAGATCCAAGATTAAAAATTCCAAATACCACAGCAAGGAGCTAAGCTGAAATAGGAAGGAGATGGTAAAATAGATAACCCGGAACAGTCAATGGAAAAAGTGATTCAAGAGAATGATAATGTTTTATTTCAGGTTCTTGTTAAGAACCTGAAGGTCATTAATCATGACCTTCAAAAAGAGACAAAACACTGCATCAGGAACCATGGTGTGTGTGTGTGTGTGTGTGTGTGTACATATATAGTCTTTTTATACCTGTGTGTACGTAAAGGGGGCAGGTCCTGGGAGGAGGTATATACAACTGAATGCAGTGAGAACAGAGAGTGGCTACCACTGGGCTTCATTTCTGATATCTACATTTCTTTAAATGGTGGGATTCTAGGTGAATTTTTTCCCCTCTTTTGCAGCATTCAAAAAAAATTAATAAAAAGAACTCTAAATTTTCCTGCCAAAATTCTTCTCCTTGGGCTATACAAATAAAATTGAGTTTTTGCCTGCCTATAATTCTGTCTTCTTGGATCATTCCCCAAATAACTGTACGGATTTCTTTTTAGCTACATTTGCAAGGAATGCTGGGAGGGGTCATACTTAAAATCTAGGCTACTTTATAAAGTAAAAATTCACTTTAGTGAGCTCAGAGTGGGGTGCACCTGCAGAGAGAGAGGGTCACCCCTGCAGGAGGTACAGGGTGGGTTGGGACAAGCTGCTTGGAAGATGTGAATGGTCCCTCTGTACAGGGGCGCTGCTGGGGCAGAGTGCCAGGAATTCATTTAATGAGGGGCAGCAGCTCACCTGACAACTCCTGCAGGATGGTTAGCATGCATGAAGCAATATTCAAAAGTAAGAGATTGTTCACTCTACAAAAAATATAGCTTAAGTCACAATATTTGGGGACTGATGGGTAGAGGGATTAATCTTTTAAGCAATAATTTTATTTCTTAAGGAGACATGACTTGCCTGTTTAGAGATCATCTGCCTTCCTTAGCCATAGGCTGTGCTCAACATATATTAGATGCCAAAGTAATCAATCCATTTAAGAAGAGGGAAGTTCAAATCTTCTTAGAACTCACATAACTGCTAGCCAGGTGAAGTCTGGAGGGCTTTTGAGAGGCACCTTCAGGCTTCTTGAGGCCTTCAGACCTCCAGCAAAAGGCAGAGATGAGCCAGCTCAGGGAGAGTGCCTCTAGTTACAATGGCAAGAAGGAGGTAGAGCCCTAGGGAATGGAAAATTGCAGAGTGGTAGGCTCACAGGGAAGCCCCAAAGCCAACTGGTCACCCACCAGCCTGCCCTCTCGTGGACCCCATAGCATCCAGGCAGGGCATGCATAGCTGTACTCTCATAATGCCAAATGGACCAATTCATTAACTTGCTAGAACAAACCAAAAATCTAATTTTTGTGCTTGATTTTATGTGAAGTACTCTAATAAATCCATCAAGTTATTGTGGTGAGAGTATCTTTCATACTTGCAGTCTTGCAGTCAGACTTACATCACAAAAGATTTACAACCTTATTTGATGATATGATAATCTAGGTTAAAAACGAAGCGAGTCACTTTACTGCTTCTGATTCTGATTTAAGCTAAAATGTAGTGTGGAATTCATCTCTCTCTCTCTCAAAGAAAATAGAGGCCAGAGATATTTTCTGGCTTGCCCAAAGTCACCAGTGATTTAAATGCTGAGCACATCCCAGAGCAAAGAAATTTTCACCTGGACAGGGCTTTCTCCTGAATCACCCACAGGAGAAATGGTCACCATTTTGGAATAAGGGTTCTTCCTTTACTTGAAGGCTGCTCTATTTTTATTCATCAGTAACTCTTGTTTTAATTTGTATTTCTTCATTTACTAATGAGGCTTGTCATTTTCCCCCAGGTTGATTGGAAATCTCTCCAAAGTAGGTTTCTCACCTCAGCGGGTGCCGTAGTGTGAGCAGGAGGACTGGCCCAGGTAGCCGAGTGGAATGGTCATGGTCAGAGAGCGAGACCACCGATGGTCAGAACTGGGGGATCCCTAGTGACTGCTCTGGAATCGTCTCATGTATGCCACTTCCCATGAATTGATTGCTTCCATCTATCTAATTGAGGCTTCCTGCATATTAATAACCCTAATCATAATTTTAATTCCATGCTGGAAACCCTCACAACTACAAAAGATGCTGAATTTCATTGCCTGATTTGTGGTTAATTACCTAATGTACGTTTTGTTCCTGGAGAATTGCCCTTGGTTACTTTTTACATATTCTCTATTTTTGTATTCTCACCGCTACCCAGCTGTTATTTCATTTGTTCTTTTATCAGTTGCTCGTGGCACAGGGTCATGTGAAAGCAGGTTCTGTGTTTATGATTAACCAGGAGAGCATACGATGTATTTGAAGATGGCAGCAGGAGGCCTCTGTAGGGGGTTGAGGGATGAAAGGTGGTTAGACATGAGGATTGTTTGGGATGGTTTTAGACACAAATAAGGTAAGAGCTTAGGCTAGAGGCTTAAACTGTCTCTCCTTGCTTGAGTGCATATTCTCCCCTAAAATGTATTTTACAAAGTAGGTGTTCATTGTGTGTATGTATACACGTATACACAGATATATTAATTATATCTATATCTATATCTATCTATCTATATCTATCTTGTTTCTTATCTTAATAATAAAATCTTTGCATGGACCAGAAAAACTTACCACTGTTAATTTTATATGCTTTCTCTAAATAGATTTCAATTGATGAGTTCTAGTGGTGAATTTTTTTAAAAGATTTTATTTATTTATTTTTAGAGAGGGGAAGGGAGGGAGAAAGAGAGAGAGAGAAACGTCAATATGTGGTTGCCTCTCATGTGGCCCCCACTGGGGGCCTGGCCCGCAACCCAGGCGTGTGCCCTGACTGGGAATCTAACTTTGGTGCTTTGGTTTGCAGCCCGCGCTCAATCCACTGAGCTATGCCAGCCAGGGCATCTAGTGGTGAATTTTAACTCTGAAAAAGAAATCCTGTGTGGTCACAATGGAATACAAATTGATACCCCACTTCAGCCCCCAGGATCTACAAAACAACCTGAGGTTATTTGAGCTCCAGTATTAGTACTATCCTTATTTCTTCTAATTGAGTAATAATCTCGCCTTGACATGAGGTGTTTCTTAGTTAAAGCATGAGCTGGTAGCAGTTTAAAAATTTTAACTCTTCATTGAAATATAACCTACACACAGAATAGTTCACGGTTATTTTATTATTTTACTGAGCTACGAATTATATACATGAAGTCTACCTCTTCAAAGTGTGTAGTTAAGATTTTAACATATTCTCATTGTCATGCAACCATCCCCACCGTCTAAGTCCAGAACGTTTTCTTCATCCCCCAAAGTGACCCCATCCCATGATTAGTAGTCATTCCCCATTTGGCCTTCTCCAACCCCATAGCAGTCACGAACCTACTTTCGGGGTCTGTGGATTCACCTATACTGGACATTGCTGATACATGAAATCATATAATATGTGGCCTCCTGTGTCTGGCTCCTTTAAGTTAGCATAACGCTTTCAAGGTTCCTTCATGTTGCAGCTTGAATTAGACAACCACTGTGTATTTATGGCTGAATAATATTCCATTATTTAGTTGGGGGGCTTTACTGGTTCCTAGCAAAATCCTAGAGCTGCATCTGGTCGTGTATTTGAGAGCTGATCGGACTCTCAGAGGTCTGAGTGGAACATCTGGGCAGGTTCATCCCAGCGGGGAGCAGGGTTTCTGGGAACAAGGGGATGTCCCTGTGAACTGTGGCAAATACTGGAGTCCGCTCTCCTCCTTCCTGTCCCCCTTTTCTGTGGTGCTGTGACCCCTTCACATTTCTCCAAAGGAAGCTCTCCCAGAACAATTTCCTCAGGATGCGGAACTAAGTGGACTTCTGGGGATTTCCATATTTGGAAGTGGTAAATGTTCTTTCATGGATCCTAATACCCTGATTTTTCTTTTTTCTAAATACGTTTGTTTCTTCTCAGACAGAGTAAATGACAGGGACAGTTTGTGATCAGAGGCCTCCAGCAGTCATGTAATCTGCAGAGACACACCCAAACCCTGGGTTTCCTTGGCTCTGTGTGGAGTGGAGCACAGTGAGCTTTGGTGAGGCTCCTTGTGCACCCTTTCAGTTTTGGAGGAATCGATATTTGTGTGGAGAATGACTTCTAATTCCCTTTTCCTTTTGATCTTACCTATAGGAGTTGAATTGTTGCAAGGTCTGAATTCTTAAGGCTTGACCCATGTTTTTCTGTGAATGCATGGAAAAGGCATTTTTCCCAAATGCTGTTCCTTGACTTGGGTATGTGGGGGGGAGGGAAAGGGGGATGGAGTGGTATGGACTTGCTCTGAAAATCTCGGGAGCATCCTACAGTTCACCTTGTTTCTGGTCTGTTTTAAAAGTGTTACTTGCGTATATACTTGATTCTTGTGTCTTGGCTGAAATGCTTAGTTTCACATAGAACTATATCGTGTATTAGAAGTCATCTGTTTAGTAGGAGTGGAAGTGAAAGTGTGCTTACCCCTGCTTCCTGTCAGGTTTTCTTGTGTCAGGCTGAGAAGGACCTCATCAGAGCTGGTTAAGACTGGGGGTCTTTGGGCCTGAGTTGCGCTCAGGATACTAACCCACAGCATGTCAGTTAGTAGGCCCACACCTGGGCTTGCCACCCAATCAGGGATGAGGAACAAGAGCTTCTTTTTCTAATGGATCCTTTCTTACCTACATCAGTTGCCCCATCAGAGTTAAAATAACTACCCTTTGTTATTTTCTCCAAAAGCACCCAGCCCCTGGCTGCATTTGTCTTGTTGAGGACTTACCTGAGTCTTAGTTTTTACTAATGCGATCATAGAGAAGGCAAGAGCACTCACGGGCCTCCTGCTCCCACACGTGGCCTTTTTCAGCATGGAGCTGCCCCACTGGTACGGACATGTCCCTGCACTGATGACCGAAGTGTGGCCTGTGTAGCATTTCACTTCTCAACTTGTCTCATCCCTGGGTGAGGATGGGAGTCTGGGGGGAAAGTAGCTGCAGGACCCCTTTTGAATCCCAAATACTCTTCTTGGGACACACATTTGGGGCACCTTGGAGTTCCCGTATGTTAATGCCTGGTAGAAACTTGTTATGACCAGGAAGTGACAGCAGCAGAAGCCGTCTGAACCGCAGGACTATAGGAAATTTTCTGGCTATAGGAAATCTTCATACAGTCTGTTAAATGACGTGTGCTGCAACTGCTCGGGGAGAAAACCAGTCAAGTTTATGTTTTGTTTTCATCGACATTAGTTTTGTATTAGGCTTTTTATTTTGAAAGCATCTAACCTCAAGCTTGGTTTAGTCCTTTTTGATATGAATGTCGCCAGCATTGATGGTCTAGAGTACCACTTGTTCTTTGTTGGTTTGGACATTCTGCTCTTTTCGAGCTTCATTTGCACAGTTAATGGATCTTGTGGGTTTTTCCCCACTGAAAACATGTACTTTTTTTAGCATGCTGAATTGCGTTGTGTCTCTTCTCTTCAAGAGCTCTGCATAAAGGAAATGTAATGTAGACTATATTAATTTTTGAAACTATCATCAGAACAGAATCTTACTTAAAATTATAGGCTAAACTCAGCTCATGAAAAGTTTGCACAGTTAAAAAGAATCATGTATACTTCTGACTAAATTTATTTATTTTTATTTTTTATATATTTTATTGATTATGCTATTACAGTTGTCCCATTTCCCCGTTTATTCCCCTCCACCCTGCACACCCCTCCCACCCACATTCCTCCACCTTAGGTCATGTCCATGGGTCATACATATAAGTTCTTTGGCTTCTCCATTTCCTATACTGTTCTTAACCTCCCCCTGTCTATCTTCTACCTACCATTTATGCTACTTATTCCCTGTACCTTTTCCCCCATTCCTCCCTCCCCTCCCCTCCCCTTCCCTACTGATAACCCTCCATGTGATCTCCATTTCTGTGATTCTGTTCCTGTTCTAGTTGTTTGCTTAGTTTGTTTTTGTTTTAGGTTTGATTGTTCATAGTTGTGAGTTTGTTGTTATTTTACTGTTTGTATTTTTGATCATCTCCTTTTTCTTAGATAAGTCCCTTTAATATTTCATATAATAAGGGCTTGGTGATGATGAACTCCTTTTACTTGACCTTATCTGGGAAGCACTTTATCTGCCCTTCCATTCTAAATGATAGCTTTGCTGGATAAAGTATTCTTGGATGTAGATCCTTGCCTCTCATGACTTTGAATACTTCTTTCTAGCCCCTTCTTTCTTGCAAGGTTTCTTTGCAGAAATCAGCTGACAGTCTTATGGGTACTCCTTTGTAGGTAACTGTCTCCTTTTCTCTTGCTGCCTTTAAGATTCTTTCCTTATCTTTCATCTTGAGTAATGTAATTATGATGTGCCTTGGTGTGTGCTTCTTTGGGTCCAACTTCTTTCGGACTTTTTGACTTTCCTGGACTTCCTGGAAGTCTGTTTCCTTTGCCAGATTAGGGAAGTTCTCCATTATGTTTTTGAATAAATTTTCAATTTCTTATGAATTTTCCTCTTCTCCTTTTGGCACTCCTATGATTTGGATGTTGGAATGTTTAAAGATGTCCTGGAGGTTCCTAAGCCTCTCCTCATTTTTTTTTTTTGAATTCTTGTTTCTTCATTCTATTCTGGTTGAATGTTTATTTCTTCCTTCTGGTCCAAATCATTGATTTGAGTCCCTGTTTCCTTCCCATCACTGTTGGCTCCCTGTACATTTTGCTTTATTTTACTTTTCATAGCCTTCACTTTTTCCTCTATTTTGTGATCATACTCAACCAGTTCTGTGAGCATCCTGATTGCCAGTGTTTTGAACTGTGCTTCTGATATGTTGGCTATATCTTTGTCACTTAGTTGTATTTTCTTCTGGAGCTTTGATCTGTTCTTTCATTTGGGCCATTTTTTTTTTTTTTTTGGTCTAAGCATACCTATTATGTAGTAAGGGACCTTTATGACTAAATTTAAATAATTGGCTACCTTTCCATTGGTTCATGGCCTGACATTTGATCTGAGCACTAGAGATTTCAAATTTGCCTTAAGACAAGGGGTGATAACTTGACTTGGCAGTTGTACCCATAACCTTCCTATGAGGATCAGAATTAGGCATTTAGTGGATTCAGAACAATGTTTTGACCTTGTTCACATTGCTGCTAGTAACTGCTTTAACTTTAATAAAAACCTAAGCTATTTACATATACACTTTTGTCCTCTCAGAGATATACTTATGCTCAGGAATCTGATGGTTTTTCAACAGATCGAAGCCCTATAAAATCAGTTTTTATAGGGCTTTTGAAGCTGTGGTACTTTCAGGAAATCAGTATAAATAAAATCAATCAGACTGTTTTAAAATGAAACTTTTGCATTTAGCATTTCTGAAAGATTCCTGATAGTGGAACCCTCACCATTAAACAGGATTAGAGAGCCCTGTGTCTTTTAAAGCCAGGATCACAAATGAGTTTTAAAGAAAATACATTAAGGGAGGCCCTGCTTTATCTGAATTCCAAAGAGCAGGTAGGGGTAGAAGTTGCAGGAGTGTGAACTCTTTTTTGGAGAGAAAGTGAGACCAGTTATAAACAAGTGGACATGCTGAAATCTTCCCAATTCCCAAAAAGACTTTTCACCATTGGGCAACCTCCAGTGTAGCATCAGAATACTACATGTCAATGATAAGATACACAGCCTTCATTTGTTGATACAATGTTAAGAAGGCATTTACAAATAAGATATAATAGTAAAGAAAAGAACCCTTCTTATTTTAATCTTTTTCTCACAATAAAATGTGTTCATTTTAGAAAACAGAAGAACATGAACAGGAACAAAGACAAATCATCTGTATTCTTAAAGCCCAAGGAAGAGAACTACTGTTAACATTTTGGTATATAGCCTCTTAAAAAATATGATGAATTTTAATTCTTTGTTTTCATTGATTTGCTATATTTGTTACTTTTCAGAGTCAAAATTTTGTTTTAAAATTTTTAACCAATGACTAAGGCATCTTGTGATTCTTCGTGGATTTTTCTCTGTGGGACAATTAAACCTTGAGGGCAGATGAGAAATGAGGGAAGTTCTGGGTATAAGATTTATAACCTAGAAAAGTCCAGTAAATATTTAAGAAAGAAGTCCACTTCTAAAAATCTTCACTGATTTTCAAAAGAGCTTTTAGTGTGTTATCAACTTTTTTGGATTTAGTGTGTTACCAACTTTCACGGATGACTTCTATAGGACATGCAATTTCTACAAGTAATCCAAGACAATGAGGAATGAATCAGAAAATGCAGTTTCTCCCAGCTTTGAACCAAGTGTGTTAGCAAATGTAGCCTTGTGTATGCTGGGTTTTTATTTCTGTTAATTGTTTAGTTTCACTATAGTCTTTTCATGGAAGAATTATTTATCCATATATTAGTAAGGAATGGTATGTCACAGTTGAAAATAAGTGAGAAAAAAGGGGATAGGAGAAAATAAGAGTTAGAAAAAGTAAGACATAATCAGAGGTCAAGGAAAATGCAGTTGTCTCAGAGACTTTAAGCAGCCAAAGCAAAAAGAAAGCATGATCCATCATCAGAGTTAGTGTTCGTTAGAGGAGAAAAAGTCTGCTCGGGCAGCACTGAGCTATTTCTGATACTGAGTCAGAATCGAATTTCTCCCTTAGGAAGCCCCAAAAGGTGCTGCAATACAGCATCACAACTCCCACGACCTCCCCAAAGAAAACACAATGACGTGTTGTTTGCAGTTGTCACTCGGCAGGCCCTTCGGGTGCCTCCTGTATGCCAGGATGGGGCAGGAGCAATTCTGGCCCACAGTTCGGCTTGGGCACCGTTAGACGGGCCTGGGTGCTGCTGCAGGGCCTCCCTCACAAGGCGAGTACAAGGTGCTTCAGGATGGAAACCTACAAAGTGGAGTTTGCTCACCCTCCCATTCATCCCCATGCATGTCTGCGTGTGGGGCTATAGAATCTGTCGGGCCGGTTTCTATTAGAAAGTCTTTCTTTCTTTGCCATCACGTTCAAGGCTAACATTCACCATTGCCTCTGCATATCCCTTGCAATTTGACGGGCTTTTAAAATGTCACATTATTCTAATCTTTTCCCCCTACTTGTTTTTGGGTTTTCATTAGAGATGTTTCCCACACATGGTTTTGTTAAACATACTGAATTTTGGGACTTTCATATATATAAACTTGAACCAAAAGTCATCTTGCTGAGAGATAATTGCAATCTGTGGACTTTGAGATTTAAAATCCAAGAGCCATTTTAAGCAAGAAGTTCTTTGGTGTGCAGGTGTCATCCACTTGCCCCTTCTTAAGTGGCATGGTGATGATGCCTGCCTTGGTGCCACTGAATTCTGCATGGATAGAGCTCCAGTGTGGTGCTGGGCAGCCTGGGTCATGGTCATGGTCCTTCCTCCAACTTGCTCAAAGGTGCTGAGACGTATCCCCAGATGGGACTGGGAAATAAGGTGAGCCAAGGAGCTTCCCATTCATTTAGAAATTCTGCTGTAGTATATAGCAGGGTATACTGCTGTGTATTGTTCTCCCTCCCCTCTTTTTCCTTTGCCAATTTGATTGGTGTAGGGTTGTTTTTGTTGTTGTTTGTTGTTTTCATTAAAAATTTCTCCCCCCTCATCCTATATAACTCTCTACCATCCTTCACAAATTTCTCCTACTTAGGAACTATGTTTTATGCCCGGTGAATTAGAGCAGGACTGTTTCAGGGTGTAATATAATTCTTCCAGATTATCACGGGGATCAGACTTGAGCTGCCTTAATACCTAGACAACTATGAACCAGTACTGCTGCTTTTGTCTGCATGCGCGCATGTGAGGGACTGAGCACCATGCCTTTGACCCCCGGCTGGAGGAGGTGCTGCTCCATAGGTAACAGCACCATCCGCAGGGCGTGGGTGATGGGGGAGGGTCAGAAGAAAAGCAATTTTCTGAGCAAATTGTTAGCCTGCAGCTAGCAATTCTTCAATTCTGCGCCTTCTAGGTAGGGAAGATAGGCTTCATAGCCTAAAATGAAGCAAAACAGCCTAAATGTTAGCGAGATATGTTTTAAATGTCAAGAGCCTTGAAATAGCTTTTTGCAATAAAAATATTTAGATGAAACCTTGAAGTGAATTAGATTGTATCTAGCAAGAAAACCAGAAGTTACATGTGAAAATGATCTAATAATATCTTGTGGCTTTAGAATAGGTTGTTTACCTCAGTGGGCACCAGAAGAAAAACTAACTCCTTATTGGGAATCATGCTATTCACATCATTTTAGAAATATGTTTTCTTTCCCCAAATTTGTTTTCTGACTATTTCTTTTAGTTTAACTAGCATGCTGGATTATGTTGGATGTTTAATTTGCTCTTGCAACTTAGAACAATGGCTGTGAAAGAATAAGAAGCCAAAGAACATGAATTCTGCATTTTTGGCAACCTTTTTATTTGGCAACCTTTAGAAGTTACAACTGCTGAACGCTGTAGCTGGGGAAGAAGCTGAAGCAGTGTTTGTCAGGACGGATTGCTTTTGGTGGCTGAATGTTTTTGCCGCTGCCTCACACCTGGAATGGGGACTTGAGCACAGAATCAGCAGTGACTGACACCAAAGCCACAGATGAGGAAGTCGGTGCCACCTGTCCTGTGGCTATTCTGGGAGTTCTCCTCCTTCACCTGTCTAGTCTTCTAGTGGGCTGTCTACTCATTCATTTGTTCCAACCTCACCACAACTTGGGACTTAAGTTTTTTCAGCTTCCATACAAATTCTGACTCTTACAGACATACTTTATATAAGCATTATTGGGTGACCAGGAAAATGGCCTTAGTGAACAAATACCCAACACTAAAATGTCCTGCTTCATATATATAATTTTTTTCCCAACAATTAGACTAGGTATTTTTTCTTCACGGTTTGATTTCATCCTTTTAATTGTGAGATAGATTATTTTTCTTGTACAGCTATGTGCAACAAATGAAACCTATGGAGATTTAGAGTTTTAAGCTGTAAAGATCATGATTAACCTTTACCTCAGATAGAATAATATAACATTAAAAGTCTCCTAAGCAGAAAAGTACTGCCATTTTCTTGAGATACATTGAAGGGCAAGCATGAGCTTTATTGGATCTTTCCTACCCTGAGGGCTTTGCAAACAATAGAAAGTCTTTCTTATAAAAGAAAGAAGGGACAGTAAGTTAATTTCAGGTAAAGGTAATTTGGGAGGAGAGATGGCGGCTGTTCCAAGTACAGTTGATCCTTGAACAACACGGGAGTTAGGGTGACTGACCCTGCACGGTTGAAAGTCTGCTGATAATGCCACTTGGCCTCCGAATCTGCAGATTCCCAGCTGCAGATCAAACCCCCATGTGAGTTGATATGTGCAATTCAGACCCATGTTGTTCAAGGGTCCGCTGTAATGTGAATGACTCATACTTTACAATGAGCACATGGAAATGCAGTTAAAAAAATCAAAACTACCTTATACATGTTAAGATGGCTACTATAAAATAACATTAAAAAAACAAAAAGTAAGTGTTAGCAAGGATGTGGAGAAATTGGAACTCTTTTGCACTGTTGGTGGGGTTGTAAAATGGTGCTGCTGCTGTGGAAAACAATCTGATGCTTCCTCCACAAATTATATATAAAATTATCATATGACCTAGCAAGTCCTCTTATGGGTATATACCCAAAAGAATTATACACACGTTCACAATAGCCAAAAGGTGAAAGCAGCCAAGGTTTCCATCAATGGATAAATAAGTGTGATGTATACACACAATGGAATATTATTGAACCTCAAAAAGGAAGGAAATTCTGACACATGCTACCACGTGGATGAACCTTGAGGACATTATGCTGAGTGAAATAAGCCAGATTCAAAAGGACAAATACTGTGTGGTTCCACTTATATGAGGTACCTGGGGTAAATTCATAGAGACAGAAAATAGAATGATGGCTGCTAGAGACTGGGGGAAGGGAATAGGCCATTATTGTGTGATGGGGACAGAATTTCAGTTTTTCAGGATGAAAAGAGCATTCTGGAGCTTGGTTGCACAATGTGAGTGTACTTCACACTACTGAACTGTACATTTAAATGGTTAGGAAATACTTTATGTGTTTTACAATTTAAAAAATAATAGAATTTATTGTTTGTGCCTATACATCATGATTCTATTTAAACAGTAGCTTATGGAGTTAATGCTGAGGTGGTAATTCAGTCCTTCCACCCAATTTCCTATTCTCATTTCCTTTTAAATTTTTTTGCTATCTCACCTTTATCCTTATGAAATACTGCATTACTTATTTGTTCATTGCTGTAGCTCTAGTGTCTAGAAGGGTGCCTGGCACATACTAGGTAATCAGCAATTATCTGTTAAATGATAGAATATCATAAGTAAAGTGAAGTCACTTAAATGACAGATGCATTTGGAATAGTTTATCTCTTAAATATCTTTTATTTTGAGATTTACTTTATTTTTATATATGCTATATAAAATAAAGCATATGAACCTACAGTAGATAGTTCAATGAATTTTTATATATCTGTATGCCTGTGACTAAGGGCCAAATAAAAACACAGATTATTTTCATCACCCTAGAAGATCGCTCAAACCTCTCTCCAGCCAGTCCCTGCCCTGCCAGGTGCCCTCATGGTTCTGGCTCCCATTACCCATGATGCATTTGCTTATGAACATCACATAATTGGAGTTTTACAGGATGTACTTTTTTGTCTGTCTTTCAGCCACAGAGGCTGTGAGATGTAGCCATGTCATTGATCCATTGTACAATAGATCCCCCTTTGTTTATCAGCTCCATTGCTGATGGAAGTCTGGGTTGTTTCTATTTTTTTTGTTTTGCTATTATGAATAAAATTCTTGTACATGTACCTTTTGAGGACATAACTCATATCTTGGACAAAAGTATGTAGGAGTAGAATTAACTCAGTCTTAGAATATATCTATATCTATATCTATATCTATATATATATCTTAACTTTTACATTTGCCAAATGTTTTTTTTTAAAAAGTGGTTGAAATAATTTTCATTTTCACCAGAAACTGTCTCACATTCTGGTGAACATGAGGAGTGTCCCTCTCTTTTTTGAAGTAGTGGTTTCTCCTTGTGATTTGAATTCACATTCCTCTAATACAGCAATTTTCAACCCTTTTCATCTCATGGCATACATAAACTAATTACTAAAATCCTGTGACACACCACAAAATACATTATATTTTTTGTTGATCTGACAAAAATAGGTATAAATTTGATTCATTCACATGGGACAGCTATTTTCTGTTCGCTGTTGTCATTTTTTAATTTGAGAAACTAAGGGATAAATAGGTCAGTGCCCCTGACTTAAATAGTCAGGTATTGTGTGTTTTAAACAATTCTTGTGGCACTCCCCATGAAAATTGCTGCTTGAGAAAATGAGGACAGACTCACAGACGGAGGGCAGGATGGCAGCTCGTGGAGGGGGGCTAGGGGGTGGAGGGATTGACCAAGAAAAAAAAGGACTCATGGGCATGGATGACAGTGTGGTGATTGTGGGGCAAAGGGTGTCTAAGGGGACTCAATGGTAATGGAAAAAATATAATAGTGGTTAAGTCAAAAAATTAAAAAAAAAAAGAAAATTGCTGCTTGAATGAGTTGAGCATCTTTTCACGTGCTCATTGGTGATTTGGGTATCCTGTGAAATACCTGTTTAAGTTTTTTCCTCATTTTGTTTTTATATTTTGTTGTTGTTTTACATTAATTTTTTCTTTTGGTTGCATCTTTGTTCAGATCCATGGATTACAGATACCTTTTCCTGTCTGTGACTTGCCCATTCCTTTTCCTAATACTTTTAATGAACGGAAGTTCTTAATTTTCATGAGGTCAAATTGATCAAATTTGATTTAAAAGCTATTATTTTTTGAGTCCTGTTTAAGAAAACTTTGCCTATCTTGGATGATTTTTAAAGCCATTAATGCACTTAGCACAATAAAATAAACTCAGATTAGACACTCTCATCTGAAAGGGAAAAGTTTTAAGTTTAAACAACTGCAAAATTTGAACATGTTTCTTTTATTAATTAAATGAAAAGATAGAGACACAGCGCTCCCTTTTGACGGCATCCTGACAGCAGTCAGGCACGCACAGCTTTTTAAATTCAACTTTTTTTCTTGCTCAGTGTTTAGAAAGACTCTAATCTATCGGCCAGAGTAAGGGAATAATGCTTTGAAAGTGAATAGGTTATTTAAGTCGGACTTCGAACCTCACTCTCCTGAACAAATTGTTGGGTATAAATTCCCCCATTTGCTCCTCAGCTTTCCTTTGTGAGCTTTCTATTATTACCTTTTATTACAGGATTTCCTAACGTGCAGCCCAGCTGACGGCAGTCGCAGCTGTGGTCTCAGGTGCCGCAGTGCATCGTGACGTGCCATGCGGCTCTAATGGCTGGTAAAACTGGAGGTTTTAAAACTGGCACACTGGATTTCTGTTCCATTAAAACTGTCCCCAAACTTTCTGGTGTTGGACTTCTTCCTTAAAATGTGGCCTTGCAGGGAAGCCCACTTGCTGCTCTGTCAGTGCCCTTCCTCCAGCCCATATTTCTCCTGCTTTGTGTGTACATCACTCACCTTTCACGTACATACCTCCAAGAAAAACGGAGGGCAGCATTTTGTTTTAAATATTTCTTATGTATCTGCTTCTCAGACTGCTAGCCTGTACCCCAGCCCCAAACTAGAACATTACCTTATACAAATATTCAAATATTCAAAATGTTTCCTGATTTCCTTTTTCACCCTACAGTTTAGAAGTGTGTTAATTTGCAAACATATGGGTATTTTAATTTCTAATTATGTTCAGAAAACATATTCTGTATAACTTGAATCTTTTTCGATGTGTTGAGGATTCTTGTACCGTGTCATTGGTGGTTTGTCTTGTTGAATGGCCTGCGTGCGCTCTTCAGTTATTGGGCGGGGAGTTCTATAACTGCCAGTGGTGTCAGGTTGCTCTAGAGTTGTCGTGTGGTCTGTATCACTATTGACTTTCTTCCTTCTTGTATCAACTACTGGGAAAGGGATATTGAAGTCTCCAGGTATGATTGTGGTTTTGTCTATTACTGTTTGCATAATTGTTAGTCTTGCTTTCTATATCTGTTATTAGACATGCAGATATTTAGGATTATGTACTCTTGGTGAATTGACCCCTTTATCATTATGAAATGTGCCTTTTTATCCTGGTGATAGTCTTGTTTTCAAATCTATTTAGTCTGCGGTTGTTACACTCCAGCTTTCTGATGGTGTGCATGATATCCTTTTCCTTTTCCCATTTAATCTGTATTTTTTATTTCAGATGGATTTCTTATGGACAGGTAATGGTTGGAAATTGCTTTTACAATTAATATAGTTACCAATATGGTTGTGTTTAAATCTGTCATCTTGCTACTTGTTTTCTACATGTTTAATCCCTTCTTGGTGCCTTACTTTTCTCTTTTATTGTCTTTTTATTTTTATTTTTACTATTAATGGTGTATTTTAGTTATTCTATTTTTATCTTTACTCTGGGCTTATTAACTACAGCTCTTTGTTTTATATGTTTAATGGTTGTTCCACTATTTTCCATATATATCCTTTCATTTGTCACTTTCTACAATTAAATAACAATATAATATTTTATGTCCAACATAAAAACCTTATTACAGTATACTTTCATTCTTTCCACTTCTATCTTCTGCACTATTCTACTTCTAAGTGTATGTCCCACACTACACGATAGTTGACCCTTGAACAACATGGGTTTGAACTGTGTGGGTCCACTTATACATAGATTTTTAAAATAAATACTATAAATGTATTTTTCTTATGATTTCCTTAATATTTTCTTTTCTTTAGCATACTTTATTGTAAGAATGCAGTATGTAACACATTAAACATACAAAATATGTATTAATTGGCTGTTTATGTTATTGATGAGGCTTCTGATCACAGTGCTATTAGTAGTTAAGTTTTGCAGGGGTCAGAAGCTATGTGTGGATTTTTGACTATGCAGGAGGCTGGCACATAAAACTCTTGTGTTTTTCAAGGATCAACTGTATTATATTTACTTATCTGTTAAATAATTAAAAAATTTTTAAACCACAAAAGACTCTGAATAGCCAAAGTAATCTCTTTTTTTTTGTTTTAAAGATTTTATTTATTTATTTTAGATAGGGGAAGGGAGGGAGAAAGAGAGGGAGAAAAACATCAATGTGTGGTTGCCTCTCACACACCCCCTACTGGGGACCTGACCTGGCCCGCAATCTGGTCATGTGCCCTGACTGGGAATCAAACTGGCTACCCTTTGGTTCTCAGGCCAGTGCTTAATCCACTGAACCACACCAGTCATGGCGGATAGCCAAAGTAATCTTGAGAAACAGCAAAGTTGGAGGCATCACAGTACCTGATTTTAACTATACAATAAAGTTATAGTAATCAAAGCAGTAGAGTAACAGCATAAAAAGAGACACATAGATCAGTGGAACATAATAAAGAACCCAGAAATAAACCCACACATATATGGTCAACTAATTTACAACAAAGCAGCCAAGAACACACAATGGGGAAAGGATAGTCACTTCAATAAATGGTGTTGGGGAAACTGGACAGCTTCATGTGAAAGAACGAAACTGGACCACTGTCTTACACCATACACAAAAATCAACTCAAAACGGATCAATGGCTCGAATGTAAGACTTGCAACTATAAAACTCCTAGAAGAAAAGGTAGGGAGGTAAACTCCTAGACATTGGTCTTGTCAGTAATATTTTGGATTTGACACCAAAAGTAAAGGCAACGAAAGCAAAAATAAACAAACAGAACTACAGCAAACTAAAAAGCTTCTGTACAGTAACAGAAACCATTAACAAAATGAAATAGTAACCTACTGAATGGAAGAAAATATTTTCAAATCATAAATCTGATAAGGGACTTATATTTAGAATATATAAATAACTTAAAAAACCCAATAGCAAAAAAACCCCAAACAGACTGATTAAAAAGTGGGCAAAGTATCTGAATACACATTTTTTAAGTTTTTTATTTTTAATTGTACTTTACATATGATATTATATTAGTTTCTGGTTAGGCAGTCATGTACTTTACAAAGTGGCCCCCAGTGTTTTAAGTACCCCCTGACACTGTACATAGTTATTGCAGTATTATTGCCTGTATTCCCTCTGCTGCACTTTACATCCCTGTGACTGTTTTGTGACTGCCGATTTGTACTTCTTAATCCTTTCACTTTTTCTTTTTTTAAAGATTTTATTTATTTATTTCTAGAGAGGGAAGGGAGGGAGAGAGAGAGAGAGAGAGAGAAACATCAGTGTGTGGCTGCTGGGGGACATGGCCTGTAACCTGGGCATGTGCCCTGACTGGGAATCGAACCTGTGATGCCTGATTAGCAGCCGCGCTCAATCCACTGAGCTACACCAGCCAGGGCAATCCTTTCACTTTTTCTATCCAGCCCCCAAACTCCCTTCCCTCTGGCTACCATCAGTCTGATCTCTGTATCTAAAAGTCAGATTCTATTTTGTTTTTCCACTTATTTTGCTCTTTAGATTCCACATATAAATGAAACCACATGGCATTTGTCTTTAACTTATTTTACTTAACATAATACCGTCTAGGTCCATCCATGCTGTTGCAAATGGCAAAATTTCATTCTTTTCTATGGCTGAGTAATATTCTATTGTATGTATGTGCCAAAACTATTTTATCCACTTGCCTGAAGATACGTTTTTTGAAAAAGGGACATAAAGATGACCAAGAGATACTTGAAGTGGATTCAGACAGTGTGCACTTGTTTGCGTCTAGCCTCTTTCATTTGACCTTCTGTTTGTGAGATTCACCAGGTGATTGTAGTTAAACTTGACTCATTCTCAATAGATAGATTTTTGTTTACAGCAGTGTGAATATATCATAAATTTCATGATCCACTTTACTGTGAATGGATAGCCGGAGAGCTTACAATCTGGGACTGATTTAATAGTGCTGATATAAATATTCTTTTTTTAAAATTTAAATTATTTTATTGTTTAATTACAGATGTCTATGTTTTCTGCCTTTCCCTCCAAACCCACTTCCCTTCCTTGCTTCCACCCTACCCCTTGGTTTTGTTTGTTATGAATATCTTATACCTGTGTCTTGTCACACACATATATACATTTATCTTGGGCACTTACTTAAAACTGTAATTGGTGTGTCTTGGGTGTGCATGGCACAGATACATGGTAGCATTTGCTAAATTTTAACAATTTTTCAAAGCGATGGTGCCAGTTTGTACTCCCAGCATCAGTGCTTGGATGTTCCCATTGTTCCACGTCCTGACTAATCTTCAGTATACTTTTGTCCTTTTCCATTTTCGCCATTGTGTTGAGTATGTAATAGGGTCACATTAGAGCTTTAGTTTGCATTCATGATGTCTAATAGGAATGTGACTCTTGTCATGTATTTATTGGTTATTCTTGAAATCGTACTTGAAGTTGTCAGGCCAGTTGAATTTTATCTCACTTTGCATCAGTAAACAGATTCATGTGTTTAAAAAAAGAAAAAAGAGAGGCTCCACATCACTAATCATCAGGGAAATGCAAATCAAAACCACCATGAGACACCGCCTCACACTTGTTAGAATTGCTTTTATCAGAAAGACAAGAAATAACAAGTGTTGGCCAGGAAATGGAGAAAAGGGAACCCTCTTGCACTTTTGATAGGAATGTAAACAGAATTACTATATTATCCAGCAATTCCACTTCTGGGTATTTATCCAAAGGAGGAAAAGAAACTGAACTCATAGATACCGAGAGTTTATTCCTGGTTGCCAGAGGAGAGGGGTGGGCAGAGTGGGTAAAGGGATTCAAAAGGTACAAACTGCCAGTTGCAAGATAAAAAAATCCTGAGGATACAAGGTACAGCATGGTGACCATAGTTAATAACACTGTATTGTATATTTAAATGTTGCTAAGAGTGTAGACTTTAAAAAGTTCTTACCACATGAAAAAAATTGTAACTTTGTGGTGTTGGATGTTAACTAAATTTGTTATGGTAATCATTTTCCAATATACACATATATCAAATCACTATGTTCTACATCTAAAACTAATACAATATGATACGTCAATTATATCTCATTAAAAAAAAATTCCAGAACGTGTAAAGGCAATGTTTCATTTACCTACATAGTTCCAATTTTAGGCATTTCTAGTTTTTGATGTGTGATCTAAGTTTCTATTTGATATTCTTTTCCTTCAGCCTAAAGAACTTTTAATTTTTTTTTATAATTCACAAATTCCATCATTATTTTTCCTGAAAAATCTTTATTTCATCTTCATTTGTGGAAGGTATTATTGCTTGATATAGAATTCTAAATTAAACTTTTTTTTTAAAGCTCTTTATATGTATTGTTCCATTTTCTTCAGACTTGCAGAGTTTCTGATGAGAAGTCTGAGATACTTCTCTTTGTTCCTCAATAATATCTTAATATCTGTTCCCTGGCTATTGGTTAGATATTCTTTATTGCTGGTATTGACATTTGAATAGGATGTGCCTTGATGCATTTTTCTTTTTTATTTTGCTTGGTGTTCATTGAGCTTCTGGACCTTTGAGTTTATGCTTTCATGAAATCTGGAAATACAGTATTTCTATCCTTGCCCTTTTCACTCCCCCTTTTTTTGCTCCTGGGACTTAAATAGTTTATATGTCAGACTGATGCCTTATTTTTATTGTTTTCTCCATGCTTCAGTTTGGATAATTTTTATTCTGATGCCTTCAAATTCAAGAATTTTTTTCCCTTTGCAGTGCCTAATACCACTCAGCATTTTTTTTCGTTTTAGATATTCTAGTTTTCATCTCTAGAAATTCTATTTGCTTCTTTTTATGTCTCCCATTTCTTTTTTAAGTATATTTTATTGATTATGCTATTACAGTTGTCCCATTTTTTTCTCATCTTTACCCCTCTCTACCCTACACCCCGCCTCCCACCAGCATTCTCCCACCTTAGTTCATGTTCATGGGTCATACCTGTAAGTTCTTTGGCTTTTCCATTTCCTGTACCATTCTTAACCCCCGCTATTTTGTACCTACAATTTATGCTTCTTATTCCCTGTACCTTTCCCCCATCCTCCCCCTGCCCCTCCCCACTGATAACCCTCCATGTGATCTCCTTTTCTGTGATTCTGTTCCTGTTCTAGTTGTTTGCTTAGTTTGTTTTTGTTTTTTAGGTTCGGTTGTTGTGTTTGCTGTCATTTTACTGTACATATTTTTTATGTTCTTTTTCGTAGATAAGTCCCTTTAACATTTCATATAATAAGGGCTTGGTGATGATGAATTCCTTTAACTTGACCTTATCTGGGAAGCACTTTACCTGCCCTTCCTTTCTAAATGGTAGCATTTCTGGGTAAAGTATTCTTGGATGTAGGTCCTTGCCTTTCATAACTTGGAATACTTCTTTCCAGCTCCTTCTTGCCTGTAGATTTCTTTGGAGAAATCAGCTGACAGTCTTATGGGAACACCTTTGTAGGTAACTGTCTCCTTTTCTCTTGCTACTTTTAAGATTCTCTCTTGATCTTCAATCTTTGTTCTGGCTTATTTACTTGTAGTTTAGTTTGATCCTATTGAGGTTGGTTTTTAAGCTATTATTTGTCTACAGCAGCCTTTCATACAGGTCTATTTTAGCCTGTCAGTTTAGGCATGGTTTAACACGTCTCTCTGGGTCATAGGGACTCGAACAATTTCCTGCCTTTGTGTCAATCTGGAAATTGCTGCTCTTACTCTTCCTTGATAATCATTCTTTCCCTAGCTTTGAGGAATTTTGCCATTTATATGTCATGACTGGAATTTAGCCAAAGGTCCAGGGTGACCTCTTTGCAAATTTTTGGAGCTTATGGTTGGCATGGCTCCTCCCTCCTCAGTTCTCTGCCCTGTCAATTCTCAGCGTTCTGGCCTCCTCACATTGAGATATCTGTGTCCCGAATCTGGTGAGACTGACAGGGTTTTTCTTGGGGTGGGGGAGGGTGGTGGGTAGGTTCCCTCCTCTTTGTAGTTTTGCCCAGAAATTGTTTTCAGGTAGAAAGATAATATGATCATAGGGCTCATCTAGTTTGTTTTTCTTCTCTCCAAGGTTACTTTCCTACACTGTCTGTTGTTTCATATAAAAATTGTTGACTATTTTGTCAAGATTTCTAATTGTCATAGTGGAAGCATGCTAGTTTGGACCTCCTTATACCCCCTCATGGTGTGGAACAGAAATCCCAATTAGTGTATTTTAAACGGTTGATTTGCAAGGTGAGGTTAATCTCATTTCAATTTATGTGTCCTTGGTTATTGTTGTGTGATTTTTGCCTTCTGAACTAGCTTAGACTTTCTAGCTTACCATGATAAGGTTTGAGGAGCCAGATGCTTGGATATCACCTAACTTGGGTTGTTATTACAGTAGCGGAAAGTCACCCCACACCAAAAACACAGGTATCATGCTGGATTCTGTTTTCAAAATTCTCATGTAGTTTAAGGGGAAGAGAAATCCTATTCTGAAAGCAAATATATCTTCATGAATATAAGGAAGTTGATGAGTTTTAGCTGGAGAACTTAGAAAGTGGAAGTTTACAAGCTGGCTCAAGTGTTAGTCACACAAGAGACCACTGTGACCCAGGGAACGGAAAAGCAGGTGACTGCTGTGCATGCCAGGTGCCTGTCTGGCATCTTCTCACCGCCAAGGGCTGAAAGTACAGTGAGATGATGTTATACTTTGTTCTTTAGGTGCTATGAAGTATCATCTTGATTTTTTTCTTTATTAAAACAATTTAATTCTATTTAGATGCTTCTGTTTCTTTATAAACTTATGACTGGTTTTATGGCTGTGTTATTTTTGTGTAAATAAAATATCAATATTGTGTGCTTGAAAAAGGTACTGTTAAAGATTGATACCTATTTAAGATATATTCAGTATGTAATAGCAATTCACCAGCTATAAAAGCATTTATGGGCACAGATGTCTTTAAGATACACTACTGTGTATTGTTTTAGACATTTTATATTTACAGGAAGATCCCAAATACTTAAAAAAAACAAATATCTTCTTTAGCTTGACTATTGGATACTAAATTCATATTTAAAGTTGATGCTTAAAAATGCAGTTTTGATAAATTAAATGTTAATTTACCAAAACATAATAGAAACTTTTGAATTAAAAATAACTTTGCACAGCCTTGGCTGGTGTGGCTCAGTGGATTGAGTGCTGGCCTGCAGTCCAAAGGGTCACCAGTTCAATTCCCAGTCAAGGCACATGCATGGGTTGTGGGCCAGATCCCCAGTAGGGGGTGCACAACAGGCAACCACACATTGGTGTTTCTGTCCCTCTCTTTTTCTCTCCTTTCCCCTCTCAAAAAATAAATAGATACAATCTTTAAAAAAAAACTTTGGGCAAAGCATCGGGACCCCTTGGAAAGTGCTATACAAACTTTTAATGACTCAAAAATGGTAATGTGAACACAAGTGATTATTTTGTGCTTATGTAGGGCTCTGTGTAGCTGGGGTTTGAGGGCTGGGTGTTCTCGCTAATGTATGACCTGAGGGGTTGCTGTATTTGGTAAACCTGTGCGTGCCCTTCCTTGCTGTGATCTGTCACTTCTGACTGTGACTAGTGTCACTGACTGTAGCAATTTCTTCTCTCTGTTTGTGTCTAATCTGAGGTAGG
>PVIA01005966.1:0-105759 GCA_004024845.1 Tonatia bakeri | reverse complement strand
TTCCTTCATTACTTTGTCAAGTATGTTTTCTATCCCTTGCTCATCTTCTTCTCCTTCTGGTATCCCTATTATATGGATATTATTACGTTTCATATTGTCTTGCATTTCTCTTAATCCCTCTTCATTTTTTCTGAGCCTCTTTTCCTTTTCTTGTTCTTTCTGAATGTTTTTTTCTACTTTGTCCTCCAATTCGCTGATCTGATCTTCTGCTTCATCAATCCTGCTTTTCATTCCTTCTACTGTGTTCTTCAGTTCAGAAATTGTATTCTTCATTTCCTCTTGGCCTTTGTTGATAGTTTCTATTTCCTTTTTCATATTGATATAGTTTGCAGTGAGCTCAGTGTAGCTTCCCTGTAGTTTCTGGAAGCTCATTGTGAGCTCGTTGAACTTCCTTGTAATCATTGTTTTGAACTCAATATCTGATAGTTGAGTTGCCTCTATTTCGTTTAGCATTCCTTCTGGGGCTTCCTCCTTTCCCTTCATTTGCGGATTGTTTCTTTGTCTTCTCATTGTTTCTAAGACTCTTCTTGTTAACCTCTGTTTCTTAACTTGATCTGTTCTGGTTCCTTGTGTTTATGGTGTGATTTTCTGTGGTAGAATACCTGTGAGGATCAGTGGTGTAGTCTCTTTTGGGTATCCTGGTGTTCACAGCTTCCCCCTATGTTCCCCGTGGGTGCGCACAACTCCTGCGCTTCTGCTTTCCAGCCCCTGACTTAAATCTGTACTCTTTTGTATGAAATGCCATGAATAATATGGACATAATATGATAATAGTATAATGTTGCAGATTTTAAAGGTTTTTCTTTGTTTTTTCACTCCATGGGTAGAAATTTGTTATATTTGACTATCAATGTAGACCTTAGATAGCGTCTAAGTCAAGAGAATGTTGATAAGAATGGCATCTTTATGCCTTAAAAAATAATTTCCAAAGTCATTGAAAAGATGTTTTCATTTCCCTTCTTGTCTCTTTAATCTCTTCCTCAATAATTTGATAATATGTTCAGATCGTCTGGAAGCACTTTCATATCCAAGAAAGAAGAGTTAGCCAGGCATTCTCTCAAAATAAAGATGGCTAAATTTTAGCATCATAACTTAGGGGTGGCCTTAATAAAGAAGTGACTCTGATATCTCATCCTAGAAGATAAGAAGGCTTCTAGATCAACTACTTTAAAATTAAAGTCACCATCAACAGTAGGTGTTTTATTTTAGCTGGTTTATTACTATAATAATCTCACATATAGCAATTTAGAAGTATAAATAATTTTATATTAGGTTATTTTATATTGAGTTTATAATTGGAAGCTTTTTTAGATTTGAAGCTATGGATGCATTACTGAAAACAAAACAAAAAGTCTGTTGGGAAATATGCTCAGTTATAGCTGCTTAAATCAAGACTTGTCTTGATTTAGGAACAGAATTCTGGATATTTATCTATATCTATCTATCATTTATCATCTATCACCTAGTGCTTTGGTCAGGGACCAACTACCAATACTTCACAAGAAAATGACAGATATATGCATTTGTTTAGTTTATTGCTTTTATTCAAGCAAACATCTTCATTAGGCTCCTTAATTATCTTAAGGATGTAAATTGTCCTAAGGATTGTCCTAAAGGATATACATTATATATCCACATTGACTAATTATTAAAACTAAAATCAACCTTAAACTGAACATTTGGCATAGACGCACTGTTAAGTGCTTGTCAGAATATAGTCTTGAACCATGTGTTACTTAATACCTTTCAAAAAGGCAATTGGGAGAAACAATGTATAGAGAGAAGTGCTTGGGGGGACATAATGTCTATTAAATCAATGATGATGAGGGAAGAATATATTCCCTTTTATTAGTCAGAATAAGCTTGACCATGCCACAGCAACAAAACAGCCCAGTTCTCTGTGCTTAAAGTCACAAATTTCTCACTTATGCAGGAAACACATGTCTGTCATGGGTCATCTGTGACTTTGCTTACATTTCCTTTGTCCCAAACATGAGATGACAGAGCTGTCTCTATTTTGAACACTTGGAGTTTTGTGGTGGAGATAAACAGACAAGGAGAACCACAAATGGTAAGGGCCACATGTCACTTCTGTCCAGATTTCATTGGTTGAAGCAAGTCACCTGGGCATTTCTGAATACTACAGTGTGAGAATGTATACTTTTTTCCCCAGAGAGGATTACTATAGGAAGAAAATATGGAATATTTGTTTAAGAGCAATGTAATTTCCCATACTCCCCTTTGGGGGCATATCTCTTGAGAATAAGAATATGCTATTTTCAATAGTTAAGCCACCCATGGAAATCCATATTTCCCACAAGAAAGGCATGCCTCTTCACCACCATGTGAAAAGCCATGGTATTCATGGGCAGCTTTACTTAATAGGAATGTCATTTCCATTTGTCGGTCTTCAGCAGAAAAAAAGAGTATTATTATAAATATATTACTTTCAATCAGTTTGTTAATCAGATCATGTCAAACTATGAGTTTACAATTAAATTTTTTGCTTGAACATGGTATTTATCCTGTATACTCATATTCCCATGGCCAAAACAAGTCATGTAACCAAGCCCAGTCCTACTGAGGCAGATATATATATATATATATTTACAGTGAAAGAGGAAGTGAATAACTGACAATAATGCATTTTACCATATTAGTTTTAACCAGTATTTTTCTTGTTAAATCTTGGTCAGTTATCAGTGAAAGACTAAGCATTCTAGTTCTGGTTGCACCTAAAGATGGCAGTAGATCATCGATAACCTCTAAGATAACTTTCAATGACAAAACTCCATGGACTCTCTCTCTCTGTGTATGTATAATTTACAATTCCTTATTAATTTTGCAATGAATATAAAATCAGATTATGCTAAGCAGAAACCATTGTCACTAACTCTTTTGATGTGATAATAGCTATTTTAATTAATCCTTTGACTACCAACTTAAGTAGGGAGTACTCATCATCCAGAATTATCTGTGTCTTCTAATGCTGTCATTTATTTCCTCATTAAATGATGATTTAGTGATATCTAGACTTTTGTGATCTGAGATACATCCCTGAGGATGAGATAGGTCCTACTATATTCCTGAGTTCTATCCTTCTATTCCATAATGTCAGTCCCTATACTTTAAAGGAACCCTGATTTCTGTCTCCCTACCAAATAATGGAAATATAACATCTACCTCTAAGGGAATAACTATGAAACAAGGTCATTTTCTGAAAGAGGAGTGATATCCTTGTATGTGCTACAGAATTAAGTATAATACTTGGGGTACAAATGGTGTTTGTGGGAAAATAATTGAGTGTCTTCTCTGGATAGCTGCCTATGTCTTTTTGACTCAGTGATTGAGAGACCAGATATGGCAGAAATATGAGGGATATAGGAAAGCTGACTTAATTCAATTGACAGTTTTTGGGTGAGTCTTTTGGTGTAACAAGAATTTCTTGAATCTGCCTGCAAAGCTACAAATACTGGAGAGCATTATTTTCCTAAGTATCTCTAGCAGACAGACTTGAAAAGTTCTGTAACTTCTCAATGATTTAGGAATAACACACTGTATTTAGACACGGGAGAGATAGAGATATAGATATAGAGATAGAAATAAAGATAGAGATGATAGAGCTAGAGCTAGAGATGGAGATGGAGATAGAGATAGAGATGATAGAGATATAGATAGATAGAGATGGAGATGGAGATAGAGAAAGAGATATAGATAGATAGAGATAGAGATAGAGATAGAGATGATAGAGATGGAGATGGAGGTGGAGATGGAGGTGGAGATGGAGGTGGAGATGATAGAGATGGAGCTAGAGATAGATAGAGATAGAGATAGAGATAGAGTGAGAATAGAGATGATAGAGATGGAGATGGAGGTGGAGATGGAGCTAGAGATAGATAGAGATAGAGATAGAGATAGAGTGAGAATAGAGATGATAGAGATGGAGATAGAGATGGAGATGGAGAGAGGAGGGAAGGGAAGGGAAAGGAAGGGGTAGATATTGTATCAATATCCTTGAGAAGTTGGGGTCCTTTATTTATTTAGATCTTAGTAGAGATTTATCTCTTAGTTACTGAAACTTGCCCATGAGACAAATCTTGAGATGTCAGAACAACTAGACAAAAATGACCAAGAAAGGGGAGGAGGAAATGTATGGCTTTCCACTGCTACAAAGCTGAAGGTCAAAAGAGCTGCATACAACCAAATCTACAAGGCCAAAGGCCAGATACCAGAACCTCCTTCTCTGCAAATCAAAGCCTAGAGCAGCAGCAGCTGAAACCACTTGTTCTCACCATCAGCTTTTTACTTTGCAAAAGGTCAAGTGGAAAGATGAGCAGAACGGGGAGGCTGTAAAGGAGCTGTGCTTCCTCTGACACCTCGAAATAGAAAGAATCTCTGAAGGAAATATGTTTATAAAATTCTTAAAGTTAAAAAATTTTGGCATGTAGGATTCAGCCTTGCACTTTTGATGTACACCCTCTTTTCTGCTTCTTTTCATTATAAATTCTTCTCTTTTTCTCATCCTTTCCTTTTTTTTTCTTGCTAAACTCCTAAGCTCTGGGTTCCCACTTCTAGCCCTCAAGGCCCTTAATCTTAGAATTTTAGTTTCTCCACAAGAAAGCCTAAAATGAAATACTTTTCTTCAAGAGAGTTTGGTGAGCAGTGGTAGAGGATGAATGGCTTGTATTTCTCTGCTTTGCTTTGCAGGAATCCTTCAGATTTTAAATGTTTATAACAGTTCTGTTTCAACCCCCTGGATGATGTGTAATGAATGGAGTGCTCAGGCCATGTAGCACAGAGGAAAACAGTATCTAATAAGAGGATTATGAAAGTTGACACTTTAGGGAACCCATTATGCATTCTGCACCTGAAATAAACCTGCCACAACTGTCAGGGGAGAAAAGCAGCCTGTTACCAGTGACTCTCCCTCCTCCTCCTCTGCCACACCTTTAAACTTGCTTCTAATCTGCTTTTTACAAAACTTTGCTTTTGTGATGCTATTTCATTATGATGAGAAGTTCATCATGCATTTCTGTTGTATTGTCTTACTCTCTTTACAGTGTAATCATTTGTGATCTATTCATGCATTGCTTTGAAAACATTTATAATCATTTTCCTCCTACCTTTTTGTTATGGATAATCAAAGGTTTTGTGCCTTTTCACTGGGAAGAACTATGCCTTTTATTTGCTTTTTTACTTTCTCCTGGTGTCTGACTCAGCACTGCAAAGCTGATGATTAAATAAGCAGAAACATTCAGTCTCATGAAAAATGACAAGGGGGTCCTTGGCTGCATGATCCCATTGTGAATTTATTTGTTGTCGGGATTGTCTGAATGTTAGAGTACATTTCAAGAGGAAGCACTGGCTGTTCTTTCTGCATTAGAACCCAATCAGGAAGCAAAGAGGTAGGAGAATGTAGGGGTGGGGGAGAGGGAGGAAAAGAACATCCCGTGTTTGTACCACCTTCTGCAATGTCATTGGCACACAACTCTGAAACTTTCTTCTCTCTCTTTTTATCCTGATGTAATAAGGTAGTTAAAGGATTGGCCTCTTTATTTCATTTTGTTTTAAAGATTATTTTTTTTTAGAGAAACAGAAAAGGAGGGAGAGAGGGAGAGAAACATTGATATGTGAGAGATACATCTATTGGTTACCCCTCACAGGGTCATAACGGGGGACCTGGCCCACAACACAAGCATGGGCCTTGACCAGGAACTGAATTGGTGTCCTCTCAGTCCAACGGCTGGTGTTCAATCCATTGAGTCACACCAACCAGGGCTGGCCTCTGTATTTTAATTCAGGCTCCATAATTTACTAACTGGAGCATTGTCCGAAATCCTTAACCTTTCAGAGCCTTGGTTTCACCCATTTCAAAACTAGGAATAAAAATATCACCTATTTTATTCTGACATCATGAAGAAATATTTTGCCTATAGTAAGTGCTCAATAGTCATCAATATTGTTATTATGAATATGTGAAGAAGTGAGAAACACGTGCTGATCAAGGTAACAATCATAGATTAATCCAGCTGATGAGGAAATAGGAATCTTGTGGGACAAAAGTGAAATCATCTCTGAACGTGTTTCTGACAATCATCTCTGACTTGCCAATGAGATGGGAAGTTTAGTCGTAAAATTATCCATATCTGGTCATCTTTGAACACACCAGCAATTTCAATAAAGATTATTTCTCAGCATATCATCTATCAAAGGAAGATCTTGACAATTATTGTGGAGCATTGCTGACCCATTTTCTCACCATCACTAGTGTTTATTAAAGCAGGGTTGCTATCTTGTTCATAGACAGCACTAAAGGGACAAGATGTGCTGAATTGTTTGCTTGAGGTTAAACACTCTCAGCACAGAGAGAGGGTGTATAGCTGTGGTAAAAAAACACCCCAAAACCTTGACTCTGGAAAATACTGAAGATTAAGAGGATATGGTAAAGCATATTGGATTATATTATTTATTGATTTACTAACATTTCTTAAATACCATGTGTGAAAATACTATGAGAATAGTGTCATTCTTTACATTTTTGTCTTATGTACAAATCAGCAAAAATTTACGAGGTAAGTTTTGACATCATGTATTAGAATATCAACACAACTTATAAAAAATTTTACAGACCAAAAGGATCAGAAGATAACTGCAATGGGAAGAAAAATGAGAGGGAATGGTAAACCATAAAAATTAAGTCATTTAAGTAAACCTTATCCAGATATCAATATGCTGTATGACCAAAGTATTCTACAAGGAAGCTCTTAACCTGGACTGAACTTTGGCTCACCGGTTAATTTGGTCCAACTCAAAGGATGCCTTTGAGGTTATTCAGAGGTTTCTTGTTAATTCTTAAGTTACATATTTAGCTATTTTTAAAATCTCTTCATTTTTCTTCTTTTCTAATACAAATATTGAAAGCTATACATTTCCTCAAATTATTACTTTTGAGATTTATCCCACAACATTTCATATGTTAAATTTTAACTAATTAATAATATAGTAAGCATTGTTAAAATGTTCACCTTAATTTTTTCTTTTCTTCACAAGTCATTTTGATTTAATTTTCTAAACATAAGGGAAGTGTTCAATTTATGTTTCTTTTTTTAGAATGTTCATTTTTATTGTATTTTTTCAATTACCACTTACCCCCCTTATATCTTCTTCTCCTCCACAATCACCCCACTGTTGTCCATGTCCATGAGTCCTTCTATCCTTTTTTGCTTGATTTCCCTCTTAACTCTGTCCTGCATACCTGTCATCCTACTCTCTATGAGTCTGTCTCTATTTTGCTTTTGTTTCAGCTTGTTCCTTGGATTCCACATATGAGTGAAATCACATGGTATTTGTCTTTCTCTGACTAGCTTATTTCACTTACAATTCTATTCCTGACTTTAAACTTGATTGCACTGAGATAGAGAATATGGTCTATATAATTTTTCACTCTTCAAATTTTTTAAGACTTACTGTTTGTTACCAACTCAGTTTAGTGGGTCAGAACTTTAGGCAGGGCTGATCTGGATGATTCTTTTATTCTGTGTGGCATCACTGGATGGGCTGGTCTGGAAGGTTCAAGATGGTTTCATTCACATGTCTGGTGCTTTGCCAAGGATGACTAGAAAACTGCTCTGTTTCAACAGAGTTTAATGATAAACAGCAGAACCTGAGAAGAGCTTGTTTCCAGGTATGAAGATGTTGTACCACCAAAGATAATCAAAAGAACTATTATGGGAATGATGAGCAGCCTCAGACAGGGTCTGTGCTTATGTGTTCTGATGGACATACAGCATCACAAACAAATGCACAAGATAAAGGCTTCTTTGGTAGTACCGGGAAAGTAAGTATGGGCTTCCAAAGATAGATGCTAACATTTCCAGTAGCTAAATAAATACAGGTATCAACTGACTAAGAACCAATCCTGTTTATATTTGTTGACTTGCTGCCTTTTGACTCGAACAAAGTTAGGCCTGTACCTGTTTTATTTGCATCCTGAATTTAAAGGACACTTGTTTAAAAAGTTCAATCACTATTATACAACCTGGATTGGATAAGAAAACTATGTGTAGAAAATAATGCAGTTATCCCAGATTCAAACAAATGGTCAATTTCCAGGTGTGTTGAAAGGCTAATATAAAAGACCATTCTATAGCAAGTCACATTCTGTTAAAACAAAAGCATTAACAATAAAAATCTATATAATAAAATATATTAGAAAGCTCCAGCTGGTATGAGACTTATTTCAAGAAATAATTTATACCATGAAGTTCTAATACAGAAGAGTCTTGCCTGTTCCTTGAAAATTTTATTCCATTATTAGCCAAGTATTTATTTATTTATTTGCTTGTCTGTTTATTTATCCTTTTTATTGAATTTATTGGGGTGGCACTGGTTAACAAAATTGCACAGGTTTTAGACACACAGTTCTATAGCACATCATCTGTACACTGTATTGTGTGTTCACCACCCAAGTCAAGTCTCCATCCATCACCATTTATCTCCCCTTCACCCTCCTCTACTTCCCTTTGCACCACTGCCCCCAGAAATTATCACACCCTCATCCATGTCCATAAGTTTTTCCTCTTTTTTCTTTTTTGCTCAATCCCTCCATCCCCCCACCCTGCTCCCCAACCCATGACAGCTGTCTGAATGTTCTCTATCTATGAGTCTGCCTCTTTTTTTCTTGTTAGTTCATTTCGTTTGTTAGGGTCCACATATAAGTCAAATCATGTTGTACTTGGCTGTCCCTTGAAAATGTTGTTCCTTCATTAGCACATGAATGATTATGTGCCAGACACTGTTACAGGGATTGGGAATATGGCTTTGTATAGATCAGACAAAATTCCCTCTTTTAGAGCTTACATTGTAATATCAGGAGACAGATGACAAACACAGGTATACTATACCAGATAGCAGTGAGAGCTACAGAGGAAAATGAGGCTGGATAACGAGACTGAGGGTTTTTTGGAAGTGTGTGAATGTGTGTATACGTGTGTGCATGCACATTTGCTTGTTCATGTTTACTTTCTGGATAAGCTTTTTTGGTAAAAACTCTCTGATAAAGTGACATTGGATCAGAGACCAACTTCTGAGTACAGAGAGTCCTGCAGATGTCAGGAGTAATAGTGTTCAAGTCTGGGGAATTAGTAAGCATGTATTCGCTAAGGTCCAAGTGTGCTGGATGCATTCAAGGAACAGCTGGAGTATGGAGGGTGTGAGTTTATTTGCTTTCAGAGAGGTAGTAGGGGACCCTTTTTTCCATAGTACTAATGTAATATTCATAAAAATTCTAAGCAATAACAGCAATTATAATCTCTAAAGATTAAAACATATATTACATGGGTTGTGATTGTTCTCTAATTATTGATTTATCACTACCTAGTATGTAGCACTGTGCTAAGAATTTTAAGACTTAGTTCTTGTTTATAATGTTCACAATGCAATTCTGGGGATAACTTTTTTGGTCTGCTCATTATCTCTTTGAACCACATGACTTTTCTTTTCTAAAACGATCCCGTTTGGGCAATGTGGCTTCTCTTAGACTGACCAATGTCACCACCTTCCTAGTCATCAGTTTTTATTTAGTCATCAGTTTTGACAGGTGTGTGTTTTTATGCCTGAAGGCTTTCCTTTCTTCTGTGTCTCTTAATAACATCTCTTGACTTTATGGTAAACTTCTGGTTTCTTCTTTAATTCTCCATGGTTTTCAGAAGACTTGAGGATACACTTCAATTTTATTTGTTTAAGTGTTCCCTTCTATGTTTCAGGGAACCAGATAGAAAAGTCCCCTGTGGATTCTATTATGTACAACTTCCCTTGGGTCCCATGCTCAGGCAAAAACAATTATTATTAAGGGCTATGGAACAGAGACATCTTTCCAGTGATTAATTTCTCTTCATTCAGATCCTCTTCCTCCCCCAGACCTAGTCAAACTCTGAGAGTGGGTTAGCATGAACTTTCACCCTTCCTTCCTTCCTTCCTTCCTTCCTTCCTTCCTTCCTTCCTTCCTTCCTTCCTTCCTTCCTTCTCTCCTTCCCTCTTTCTTTCATTCTTTCATTGTTATTCAATTACAGTTGTATCAGTTTTTCCCCCTTTGCCCTCCTCAGCCCTGCTCCCATAGTCAATCCCCATACTGTTGTCCATGTCCACGGGTCATTCATACATATTCTTTGTCTAGTCCCTTCCCCATTTTCCACCATTATCTCCCTTCCCCTCACCTCTGGCAGCTGTCTGTCTGTTCCATGTTTCCCCTTGTATTTTGCTCATAAGTTTATTTTGTTTATTAGATTCCTCTTATAAATGAGATCATATGGTACTTGTCTTTCACCAATTGGCTTATTTCTCTTAGCATAACAGTCTTTAGTTCCAGCCATAATTTTGTGAAAGGTAGAAATTCTTTCTGCTGCATAGTATTCCATTATGTAAATGTACCACATTTTTTTGATCCACTCATTTACTAATAGGTGCTTAGGCTATTGCCAGCACTTGATTATTATAAATAACACTGCTATGAACATTGGGGTGCATAAGTTCATTTGGATTGGTGTTTAGGGATTCTTAGGGTATATTCCCAGGAGTGGAATCACAGGGATGCAAGGATGGTTCACTAATCAATAAACATAATATACCATATAAACAAAATGAAGGACAAAAATCACATGATCATATCAAAAGATGCTGAAAAAGCATTTGAGAAAATCCAGCATCCTTTTATAATAAAAACACTCAGCAAAATGGGAATAGAGAGGGCATATGTCAACATAATAAAGGCTATATACAAGAAAGTGACTGCCAACTTCATACTCAATGGGCAAAAACTAAAAGCTTTTCTCTTAATATCAGGCACAAGACAAGGGTGTCTGCTTTTATCACGTCTATTCAACATAGTACTGGAAGTTCTAGCCATAGTGATCAGACAAGAAGAAATAAAGGCATCCAAATTGGAAAAGAAGAAGTAAAACTGTCATTGTTTGCTAATGACATGATAGTGTACATAGAAAGTCCTATAGTCTCCACCAAAAATCTACTCAATTTAATAAGTAAATTTGGCAAAATAGTGGGATACAAAGTCAATATTCAGAAATCAATGACATTTTTATACATCAGCAATGAACTACCAGAAAGAGAAACTAGGAAACAATCCCACTTGCTTTAGCAACAAGAAAAATAAAGTTCCTAGAAATAAACTTAAGGAGGCAAAGACCCATACTCAGCAAACTATAGAACACTGAAGAAAGAAATTAAATAAGATACAAATAAGTGTAATCATACACTGTGTTCATGGATAGGAAAAATTAACATCATTAAAATGACCATACTACCCAAAATAATCTATACATTCAATGCAATTCCTATTAAAACACCAATGGCATATTTCACTGATCTAGAACAAATACTCCAAAAATTTATATGGAACCAAAAAAGACCATGAATAACCTCAGCAATCTTGAGAAAGAAAAATAAAGTTGGAGGGATCACAATACCTGATATGAAACTATACTACAAGGCTACTGTAATCAAAATAGCCTGGTACTGGCATAAGAACAGATGCATAGATAAATGGAACAGAATAAAGAGCTCAGAAATAAACCCATGCCTCTATGGTCAATTAATATTTGACAAAGTGGGCATGAGCATACAATGGAGTAAAAAATGATCTCTTCAGTAATTCGTGTTGGGAGAATTGGACTGGTACATGTGAAAAATGAAACTAGGCCACGAACTTACACCATACATCAAAATAAAGTTAAAATGGATAAAATACTTAAATAGATTTATTTATTTATTAATGAAACTTTTGTTTGAGCAGTATAAGTTCCACAGAAAAACTGAGAAGAAGGTATAGAAGTTTCCCATATACCTCACACATGTATAGCTTCCCCTGTTATCACATCTCCCACCAGAGTGGTACCTTCATTATAACTGATGAACGTACATTGAGTACAATTGCTTTTTCCAGTCCTTTATTTATGTACCAAACTTTATACCCCCTTTTCTTTATAACATTGCCTTTGACAGCCCAAATCAAAGTTTTGGAATGTAAGCCTATTCTTTTTTCTCCAAAATTGTAGCTTTTAAAATTAAAAGTTTCTGGCTTTCTGAATTGTATTTTTTTTTAATGAATATCATGTCTACTTAGAAACTCTAAAGCCAACAAGTTGTCTTTCTGTTTTCTGATTTGGCTATTTAGGTCCTTCCTGGAGTTGATGAGCTTGGAATACCTTGACCTCAAGATCAAGTTTTAATTCCAACAAAGAATTTGTCTGTTAGCATATTTGAATCATATTCTACCATATGATTATGTAAGTGAATAGTTGAGTTGCACGTGTGATTTCATTGAGAACTGTTTTCATAAATTACACACAGAATACCTCCATTTAGCAAACATCTCTGACACTTCTGGGTCCAAAGTTCCATAAATGCTTATTGGATTTCTTTTCTTCATATGTTACTGCAAAAGAAAAATAAGGATGACTATAAAATGCTGCCTGAGAGCAAAGTATCTGCATTAAATATTTGGAATTCTATAAGAATATTTATCTTGTCTTATTTATTTACTTATGTTGATATTGGTTCATAAATATTCATTTTATATTTTGGCTTATAATATAATAGTAATTAATTAATTGTGTTGATCAAAACGTTCCATATTTGTCCATTGGAAGATTTCCAGCTGGCTGCTGTATTACTTTGATCTGTTCTATCATTGTGTGTGTGTGTTTGAGTACTTTGTTACTCTTACACAAGGCTCTTGTACATTTTCCACTTTAGTCCTAGAATCTGCTGTTCCTTTCAGAATCCTGGTTCCTTTATTGGAGAATGGTTTTAGAGACCAAGACCAATGTTAGGTATGATCATTGTTATTGGGGTGTCATTTCTTTCAGGCCCTTTCAGATGATAGAGTAGAAATATTTGTGCTTATATTAATTCATATATATAAACATACCTATAAATATTTCTACATATAATGACTTGTATCTATATTAAGCCAAATCTGACTTCATACTGATGTCTTCAACTAAGGCCAGATGGCTTATTCTAGCCTGTTACTTCTGCATATCTGTAAACTCCTACTCCAACAGTGAGAAACCTCACTTAATTATTCCATTCCAGTTTACATGTATAAATAGAATAAGAATTATTAACCAATAATCCCACTGCAAAGAGCATTATCAATTGATTATGGTGCTTATATATCATTACTGCTGCCTTTAGTTTTACAGATTCCACTCTTTTCCAACATTACTTAGATCACCACACATTTCTTCTCCTTTTCTTTTGGTGAGGTTGTTTCATACATTTGTTTTCTTTTTCAATTTTTTTTAAAGATTTTATTTATTTATTTTTAGAGAGGGAAGGGAGGGACAGGGAGAGAGAGAGAGAGAGAGAGAGAGAGAGAGAGAGAGAGAGAGAGAAACATCAATGTGTGGTTGCTGGGGGACATGGACTGCAACCTAGGCATGTGCCCCGACTGGGAATCGAACCTGCGATGCCTGGTTTGCAGCCTGCGCTCAATCCACTGAGCTACACCCACCAGGGCACCTTTTTAAATTTTTTTTATTGTCATTCAATTACAGTTGTCCCCATTTATCCCCCCTTACTTTCCCCCACCCTACCCAGTCCCACCTCCCACTTTCAATCCTACCCTCTGTGGTCTTTGTCCATGGGTCTTTATACATGTTCCTTGACTTGACCTTTCCCCTCCTCTGGTCACTGTCAGCTTGTTCTTTATTTCCATGTCTCTGGCTCTATTTTGCTCACTTGTTGTTTTTTTTTAAATTAGGTTCCACTTATGTGTGAGATCATATGGCATTTGTCTTTCACCAGCTGACTTATTTAGCTTAGCCTAATACTCTCCAGTTACATCCATGCTGTCGTGAAGGGTAGGAGCTCCTTCTTTCTTTCTGCTGTGTAGTATTCCATTGTGTAAATGTACCAGTTTTTTGATCCACTCATTTACTGGTGGGCACTCAGGCTATTTCCAACACTTGGTTATTGTAAATAATGCTGTTATGAACGTTGGATGCATAGGTTCTTTTGAACTGGTGTTTTAGGATTCTTAAGGTCCCAGCAGTGGAACTGCCAGAGCAAAAGGCGGTTCCATTTTTAGTATTTTGAGGAAATTCCATACAGTTTTGCACACAGGCTGCACCAGTCTGCATTCCCACCTGCAGTGTTCTAGGGTTCCTTTTCCTCCACAACCTTGCTAGTACTTTTTGCTGATTTGTTTATGTTGGCCATTCTGATGGTGTGAATTGGTATCTCACTGTGATTTTAATTTGCATCTCTTTGATAGCTAGTGATGCTGAGCTCTCTTCATATGTGTCTGGGCCCCCTATATGTCTTCCTTGGAGAAGTGTCTGTTCAGGTCCTTTGCCCACTTTTTAATTGTTTATCTTCCTAGAGTAGAGTAATGGGAGTTCTTTATGTATTTTGAAGATCAAACCTTTGTCCAAGGTATCATTGGCAAATATATATACCCATATGGTTGGTTCCCTTTTCATTTTGCTGATGTTTTCTTTAGCTGTGCAGAAGCTTTTTATTTTGATGAAGTCCCATTTGTTTATTCTTTCACTTATGTCCCTTGCTCTAGGGGACATATCAGTGAAAATATTGCTGCATGGAATATCTGAAATTTTCCTGCCTATGTTCCCTCCTCTAGGACTTTTATGGTGTCACAACTTATGCTTAAGTCTTTTATCCATCCTGAGTTTATTTTTGTGTATGTGTTGGAGTTCCTTGTCACAATCTGCATTCCTTCCTAGGATTCCTTGATCTCCTAAACAAATATTTAAAAAATATTTGCATACTTCAAGTTTCACTCTTTGTGTTGTAAAATTCTCTAAGTTTTGAATAGTTTTATTCAAAACTATACATATATATATACACACACACACATATACCCATATGGTTGGTTTCCTTTTTATTTTTCCTTAGAAACTGGTCATTTTTTCCATAGTCACTTTATCTTATTTTTTCCCTCATTTACTCTTTGTTCCCATGTGTTTTTAACGGCATGCATCTTTAAATCCTTCCCAGAGATTTCCCTCTTCTCTTCTGTACTCTGTGCCTTAAATTGATCTACAGGTAGCTCCTCTTTCTATTGATTAGCAGGATATAGGGATCTTCTAACACTATGCTTCACTGTGTTTTCAAAATGGACTTAAAAAGAAAAACACATGATACTAGTCTAGCACTTTTTATTTAGTACCTCAGAGCACTTACCAATTAAACAAACCCCCAGAGCTAAGTGACTGAGATTTTTATAGATTGCTATGTGCAGAAAGAAACCTTCCCAAGGCCCCAGGAAACTGCTTAATTCATACTCGTGGAAGGAGTATTTTATTTCCCTGCATCATCTTCTCAAACAAGGTTGCCTCCTCAATAATGAATGAAGAAAAATTATAATTCCACAACTCCCTCCCTCCTTGCCCCTGGGAATCAGGTACCTTTAAGAAGCAAGAACCTCAGAGAGAATCCAGCTACACTTGGGAGTCTTTCAGTGGCACAGTTTTAATCCAATCTTGCTTCTGGTATTAGGAAACCAGACATACAATTTCTGTCTCTGTAGGGGATCCAAGCACTCACAATCTTTTCTCGCCAATGCCGTCTGCCTATTTTTTGCCCAAAGACACAATAACTATTTTAGGTAACTTCATACTGTGAAAGAGCTTGTGTTATGTAAATTAAATGAAGACATTTTGGGCTGAATTAATGGGTGATTTTTAAGGCAAGACAATTTTGGGGAGAGCATCTAAGCAATTTGGGCAGAATTTAAAACTTCCTTTACAGCACTGAGTTTAGCACCCACTGGAGAAGATATTTTTTCTCAATTTACAGTCTTATTCTTTCTTAATCAGACTAATACTTAGTTATTTACACAGTGCTGATAATCTGAGCAAAGTATGGTCCTGCTGATTTGAAAATTTCAATGACAGAGAATTAGTTTGGATGAATTATGACAAATAATTGTAAGGTACTTCTAATAAATACATAGAAGGTATAACAACAAGGTATGTTTTGCATAATGGAATGTATAATGAATATTTTATTAACTTATAAAATATGTTTTAATATCATTAGACTTCTCATGGAAAAATAAAAATCATGAAACTTTTATCTTCTAGAAAAAATATGATTTCTTGAAAGTGTTGTCTTTTAACACAGCTGCATATAGAAGTGTTAACATTATGTACCCAACACAGTGTTTTTAAAAGACATCAAATAACAAATTTACTACATCAAAAAATTGATTTAATCCATTTTTCTAACCACCTACCTCAGAAGATTTTTCTTGATTTTCCAATGATACTGGTGCCAGGAATTTATCAGGAATCAAACCCACACAGCTCAGTATCGACTTTGACTTTTACTCATCCTCTTCTAACCTATCATGTGCCATATTCTATAGATTTTACCTCATTGTTTTGGATCTCATTTCTATCACTACTGTCCCCCACAACTTGCTCCCAGATATGTCTCCCCATAGTTTTTATTTGTACTGCGGAACAATGAAGCCTGCCTTAGTGTATCTTCCATAGTTCTGATGAACTGGTTCATATAAAGCATTGTTCCATCATAATTTTTGCATACTCTCTTGGTAGTTTTTGGCATTGCTACTGAGTGAATATATTGTAGTACTCGAGGTTTTTAAAAAAATATTTTGGACCCCAAGAACTTCTTTTAGCTCCAGGAAAACAGAACTATTTACTGTTCACTGACTTGCCTCTCCCCATACTCTATCATAACTTCTTGCTTCCTTTCATTCTAATGTTAACTAGAATGTGCATGGTAACAACAAGTCCGCAAGAAATGCTAAACATGGGGAGGGGGCTGTGTTCAGGAAGGATGCACTTGTGTTCTTCTTGGAAGACACTTTTACATATGAACGTTTACAATGGCATAAAATAAAGAAACCTGTTTCAATTTGGCCAGATTTCCTAAAACTTGTTGGATTGTGGAATACTTTTCAGTGCAAACAGTTCCTTAACATGTCATGCTCTTTTGTTCAGTCTGTTTCTTCTGCCTGGTATGAATTTATTCTCACTGCTTCTATATGCAACTTGTAAAACTCTCTCTCTTAAAGCTTATCTCAAATGTCCCATTTTCCACAAATCTATTCTTGAATCACTATCAAACATAGATCTACTTATTTAACCTTTTGTAGAACTTTTTGGGGTAACTTTCTCATAGCATATATCTCACTTCCACTCTTGTTCAGTTATTTGTATTATTGGTTTTAAGCATCTGACCAAACTGGAAACTCACTGAAGATAATGACCACATCTTATTTGTCTCACTATCATTTTCAGGGACTAATACTATTTCCTGTAGAAGATAAAAATTCAATAAATTTTTATTGTATTGAGCTTTATAATAATAGCAGCATTCCTTTCTATAACTTTTGAAACACATTACCTGATTTGATATTTATCACCCTTCCAGCTGGGCAAGGATTATTGCCCTCACATTTGAGGACAGAAACCTATGTGATTTCTTGTCCTAGTGTTAGAAAAAAAATACTGGATACAGGTATATATTACTTTCCCAATGTTGAGAACAAGTGCAACATACCTTAGCTGCCTATCCCAGAATGTATTCAATCAAAGAAGATATAACTATGAATCCATTAGAAATATTATTTTCTTCAAGAGTGTCAGTTTGCTTATCAAGAATTCCTTCAAGACGTTTACTTCAGTGGGCCAAACAATCTGAAACAGTTACGTCATACAGTCTGCCCATCTTAGCTCTGGAAAGACCTTCTCTACAGCCACCCAGCCAGGCCTTAAAACTGTATACATGTTTTCTCTTTTCTAACCTTTCAAATCTTGGAAATGATCAAGATTTTGTTATGGTCTCTCCCACTGCAGTTGAGTCTAATGAAGTTAGCTTTGCTTTATCAACAGTTTTTATTGCTAGTGTCCTGAAAGAATGTTGGTTACACTTATAAATGAAAAACTTGATGCATAGAAGGTAAAGAATTTGCCCAAGTAGTATACCTAGGCAATGGCAAATAAAAGATCAATAGTCAAACCTCTAAAATTTTTATCTGCAAAGACTTTCTTCCATATCTTTCTTTTGAATGATGTTCTTTTTATCTAGAATAGTTTTAAACCTCAGGTAGCTATAAAAACAGTACAAAATTAATTTGTCCATAGCTTCTCCTTCAAATAAGTATGTTTTGTTAATTAACTCAAACAGGCAAATCAATAAACAATCGATATTTCTTGAATCCTTACTATATATTAGATATTGGGGTTATATCCATGAAAAAACAAAAGAAAACTTCTGCTTAACAAAGATGTTATATTCTACTTAGGGTGAGTGGGGAGTAAAGACAGTCAACATATAAATTAATAGTTGAAGTGAAAAAATCACAGAAGGATCTCAATTGATAATGGGTTGTTGGAGAAAGCCCATCTGAGTGACATAATATCTCAAGAAAATGGGTGATAGAGCTAGTCAGATATCTGTAGGAAAACCCTTCTCTGTACTCATTGGAAAAGCCTAAACTTAAGAGACCAGGGCATTTATGCTTTAAAAAAAAAGCTACAGTGATTGAGTAATCATTTTCTTGAATAAAACATTCATTGATTGAACTGATGCTAGAAGTGATTTAAGGTTGTACCAGTGGTATTTGCCACTTTATATTCTGGTGCTGCTTTGATGATAAGCAGTGCCCCCTGCTTGCTCTTGCATATGTAAGTCATCTTTAATTCCTGATGGGAGATGGTGACCCTTTCATCTGATTCACTTTTTTTTATATTCTTATGTAAATTTATTATGTGGTACCAAGTACTTAAAAATCCTCTTTATTTCTGAAAGCCTAAGGAATCATAACAGTTATTTTTAAAGCTATTAAGGTCAATCAGAGGGAGAAAAAACAAACAGGACATATTTAATCATTCATCTGGTTTATATAATGTGAAATCTTATTAGATGATTGAAAACAGAGAAATTTCAGTCACTATGGAAAGATTGAGACATCCTAATAGTAAACTCTTTAAACTTTGTGTAATTCAACCAAAGCACATTCTTTTGAGGAATTTCTCCCAGTGTTTCTAAAGTATTTTAATGAGGCTAGATACATAGAAGTCCTCTGCCAAACATGTATTTATTGAGCATTTGAAGATCAAAAATGCTGAAAGTCAAAATAGTAGCCTTCACTATTTTATGTCATTGCAAATGCTGCTTCTCTGAAACCTGGCCCTTCATCCATTTCCTTCAATATAACTGTATTTGTTTTTCTTAGAGCCTTTGCCGACCCCAGTTTACTCTCTAGTGCCCCCAACACAAACTGCTGGGTCCTGTCCCTCTCCAGCATTGCCTCTATCATTTCCTTTAACAACATTTTCTTTCTGGGAAACGTCAAACCAATCATGCAGAGTCACCTGCTCATTCTGCGCTGCCCCTTACCTTTCTTCCTTAACTTTCATCCTTGCTATGAATCCTCTTCTCCTGGCTCCTCCTCTATGTTGGAGTTCCTCCCATTCCCACTAGATGTTCCTCTTCATGCTCACCGTGTGTTTCTCCCTGGGGGATTCCATCAATTCTGTGTGATTTTAATGATCATTTTCTCTGTAGATGAACCTCACACTTGTATCTACAACTCACTCTTTCCTCTGGGCTTTAGACACTTGCTCATCTGGGTGTCACAAAAGCACCATGACAGTGATTTTTCAACCAGTGTTACCCGAGAAATTTTAAACATGCAATACCTGGCTGTTTAGTCAGGGGCACTGACCTCTTTTCCCTTAGACTTTCAAATAAAAAAAAATGAAAATAGCCAATATAACAACACAACAATAGCCTTCTGGTGTGAATGCCCTGTTTGAAGCATAAATACATGGGTCATATAGTAGAGTTACTTCTTATTGGTCATGTCTCATGATAAAATTGCATCTGACTGGTTAATTCTTGGTACTAGAAATCCTTATATGCATGTATAGGCACCTGATTTTTTTTTAAAGTCACTTTGGAGCAAAATGGGTGGGTAATTACTATTATAATTATTACTGCAAAAGGGTAGGTTATTATTATTATTAAATAAATCAAACATATCTATTTTTGTCATATTGACAAAAATATTTTTTGGAGTGCTGCAGAATTTCAGTAGTTTATGTATGCCATGAGATGAAAAAGGTTGAAAATCACCTTGGTATAACATTAAAACTCAGCATTTCCAACACCAAGCCAGCAAGTTTTAAACCAAACATATTCCTTTTGGAGTTTCTGAGTTCCTTGAATGTCAATAGTATTAAATAATTTTATTAAATAATATTGACATAAATAAATATGTATTTATGTGATAAATAAAACCAGTTATCAGGCTAATGGGTTAAACAGGATAAGAGGGAATGACTTGAGATTTTGACTGAGACTTAGACTAAGGTATTTTTGATGCAAATGGTGAGAAGCTATAAGACTCTGGATGTGTTTTGAAAGTAAAACAAAAAATTTGCTGAGAAGGTTGGATGTTAGTATAAGGTAAAGAAATATTAATGATTCCTAGTTTTTCTTCCCCCAAGCATCTGGGCACTGTTCTAAGCACTTTACATTTTATTCGTTTACTTAGTCCTCGAAGTATCCCTGTGAGTTCACTATTATTAATCCCACTTTACAGATGAAGACATTGAGACACAGAGTATGAACTTGCTCAAGGCCACATTGCTACTAAGTAGCAGCAAGGAGCCTTAAACTTAAGAATTGCTCCTGGAGCTTGTGATTTGTACCCACTACACTACATCACATCCAGAGTGACACACATTCTAGTGGAAGTATAGTGAATTCTGAAAGCATATATTATAGTGGAAATTAAAACTGCGAGCAAGATAAGGTCACTTGAACAGTGAGATTAGATAGAGGAGAAGTTACCTAAGAACTGGGTCCTAGAATACTCCGATGTTTGATCTTAGAAAGATGAAGAAGTCCCAGGAATAAAAATTTATGGCATAGCCATAAGAGAGAGTGATGTCTTGAAAGCCAAGTGAAGAAAGTGTTTCAATAAGAAGGAGGAATCAACTATTCCACATTTTGCTGATGGGCTACTTATGGAAGTCACCTGCTGACATCTTGATTTTAGCTAGTAAGGCTCATTTTACATTCAATTATGGAGATGCTGTAGGATAGAATTTTGAGATAATAAACTTGTGTTGTGTTAAGCCACAAATTTGTGGTAATTTGTTATAGCAGCAATAGGAAACTAATGTGGTTACTGGAGGAAATGACTTGGAGAGGTTAGGAGGTGATGGCTAAAGAGTGAGTTGCTTGAAATTGAGATTATGGGGAGAAGGCAGAGGTTGATAATGACAAGGTCTAGAATAGAACAGTGCTGGTCGAATAGGGTGGATGAGATCACTGGAGAAGAGAGGCAAGGAACTGAATGGCTAGGGTATTGGAAGTGTCACCTATGTCAAATCAGAGGAATGGTGTCAAAGACAGAGAGAGATGTTGAGCCAAGCACATCCATGCTTGCCCATGCAAGCCATTGTCCATTCTCTTTGAAATCCAAGGCTTTCACGTATTTCTCTTGCTTAAAACTTGTCAGTATCTTCTCATTGATCTTAGGATAAAAACCAAAATGTTTAATATGGTCATTATGACATCTTTTTTTATCATGTAGATTCAGTGTTTTGTCTTTAGGGTAGCCTTCCTTAACCTCTTGGGCTAGGTGAGATTTTTGTTATTATTTCATAGCAACCCGTTTTTTTCTTTCAAAGCATTTTGTAAATTTTTAAATTCATATATTTCTCACACTTTATTTGTGTGTATGTGAATATGAGTGAACATTTGATTAACTTGCCTAGTAGATTGTAAACTCATTGAAGGGAGGGACTTTGTTTAATGTTGAAAAAAAATGTATCTTCCTTGTTTTTCCCTTGAAACTACAACGAGAAACATTCTTTAGTTGAAGTTTCATCTATTCAAGTGTAGTAAGAACAAGAGGTAATTTTTAAATGGTCTCTGCAGTAATTTTGATATAGAGAAATTAAACATTTGATTGTGTAGCCATCACATTTTGCTTCAGTCTAAAATGGTACTGCTATGGCTGATAACTTATTCCCCACTTACTAGGAATATTGGTCTCTCTCTGCTATGTCTATGCCAGACCAGTTCAATGTGTGACTCTGGGGAAGTGTATTTGTTCAGGTCAAGTACACTAAACTTCCCTCCTGGAGAGCTGTTTTGAGGTCTGGGTTGGGGTCGCAGGAGGACCTGGCAAACCCATTGTCTTCACACAATGTCATAGTCTCCAATATCAGCTTTATCAATGACAAAATTGAAAAATAGCAAATAAAAAGTGAGAGAAGCATCTAATGACATATAACTAAATATAATATGAAGACCTTTGAACAGACCAATTATAAACATCATATATAAAACAAAGAGAGCATTTGAATTCTGGCTGATTATTTAATGGTATTTTACTAGTTATCTATGTCCATGTAACAAATTGCTCTAGAATTTGGCTTAAAATAATGAACATTTATTGTCTTACAGTTTCTGTGGGCAGGAATCTGGGCATGACTACTCTGGGTGTCTCTGCCCCAGGGTTTTTCACAAGGCTATAATTAAGGCGTTCTCTGGGGCTTCAGTTATTTCAAGGCTTGTCTGGGGAAGGATATGCTTCCAAGTTCACTAGTGTGGCTGCTGGCTGGCCTCAGCTCCCATCTGGCTGATGGAAAGAGTCATTAGTTCCTTGCTACCCAGGCATCTCCAGAGGACTACATACCACAAGGGAGCTTGCTTCCTACAAATGAGAGGGAGGGGGAGAAAGAGAGAGATTTGCAAGATAAAATCTGCAATGTCATTATAACCTAATTTCACAATGATATCTTACCAGTTTTGTGTTATTCTATTTTTTTAATAGGTTCAGCTTACACTTAAGGGGAGGGATTACAACAAAGGCTTGGATATGGGGGTATAAGGACAATTGGGGTCATCGGGGGTCATCTTAAAAGACTCTCTCCCACAGATATTTTGGAATTATTGTTAATTTTTTCTTTAGGAATGATAATGAAATCATGGTTATGTTAAAATATCCCTTTTATTTTATTGATGTCTTCTTAAATATTTAATAATAAATTGATCGTAAGTCTAGGATTTGCTTAACAATAATCTAGTCGTGGAAGGAGAAGTGTACGGGAGTGTATGGATGAAAGAAATGGGACCAGGAATCAATGGCTATTGAAGGTGGACAATGGGGTATGGAGGACCATTGTCTTATTCCCTTTAACTTTGTGTTTGTTTAAATTTTCATTTAAGAAGTCTTTTTTTCTTTTTTACCCAGTTCCTATGTTTATTACACAGTAGTTTTTATCTGGGCCAAAGATTAAATAAATTTATTTAATATGTCCCCTAAACCTGCATATTTGTATAAAATTGCTTTATAGCTCTGTCAATGTTTGGTGCAGAAATTTCTGATATTCTAACCAATTTACTTTGAAATATAATGTTTTAATAAAATTTTTACAACTAACTGTCCTAGCAACTTGGGATGACTACCCTATTTTCAAAGCCCCTTGAGGTTTCCTCAGGGTGATGTAATCTGAGAAGAAAGTTCACCAAATGATGGTATAGTACTCCCTCAGGCCCACTCCAAAGTAATTATAGGGCTCTGGTCTATTAAATGTAAATATTAGCACTAAAAGGTGTCTGTATCCTTTCATCTAAGGAAGCTGGAGATAACATTTAAAGAATGCTTATTTTAAAAGCATTTTCATGGTTGGGATAGAAATAGATCCATCTATTTTTATTCTTCAATTCACCTTGTTTAGTAGTTAGTGAGGATGTAGAGTTTTTTATTCCCCTTGTTTTCCACCGGAGTATATACTGTGAACTTTCTCATAGCTCAGAGGCACTAATACCAGAACTGTTAGATTAATAAATGAAAATAAGTATAAAGAATATAAAATATGAGGCATGGTCCCTGCTCTCAAGATATATTAACATTTGGCCAAGAAGATAATATTCATAAAAAGGTAAAGATGAAGTGAAATAGAATTGTCAAGTGCAGGAGAGAGACAGCAATGACACAAGACTTGGGGAGAAGGAAGAAATGACTCTGAGCTGGACTGTCAAGGGAAGGTGTCACTGTGGGTTCAGGAGTTGTGGCAGATTTGTAAATCCGAAGGGAGTAAGAAAAGAGACTAAACGTCTCTTCTGCTTCACACTCTGCCATTTCCCTCTGGCATGTGTGTTTGTATAGAATGATTTCCTTTTTAAGACAATGGAACACTTGCTATTTTAACTGAAAATGGAATGTGTATATATATATGACTGTCTTATTTTAACTTAAACCCTCCACCATGTAGTTACACCTTTCCTCTGAGTGATTCTCTTACATGAGATTTTCAGTGTAACTAGACACACGGACTCGCTGCATGCTTGCTTCTTTCGCTTTGAACAGACCTTGTTTGTCAAGGGAATACCTGTCACCGTCTGCATCACAGTGCGGGAGAGTTTGCTTGCCTGTACAATGTTCCTCAAATCCCCTCTGAAGATGTTCATCTCTCAACCAACGAGGAGATCTCTTCTATAATCTGTGACTGAACTTGTCTCCATCAAACATTTATTTGGCAGCATATTCAATATTTGGAATTTGTGCCCTTTTTCCCCATAGTATTTTATTTGATTTTTTCACATTTTTTACTTGTTGTTCAAGTGCAGTCATCTCTATTCCCCCCCCCCCCCACACCACTCCTCTGCCCCTAGCCATCCCCACCTCCCACCCTGGATCCTACACCCCTTTGGTTTTGTCCATGTGTCCTTTATACATGTTCTTGAAAACCCTTCCTTCTGTCTTTCCCATTATCCGCTCCCACCTCCCTTCTGGTTACTGTCAGTTTGTTCTTGATTTCAATGTCTCTGGTTGTATTTTGCCCCTGTTTTTTAATGAATATTTTTTATATCCCTTTGGGTTATGGGCAAATTCATTAGAAGTCTGGGCCACGTTTCTTACTTTTTGTATCCCCCAAAGAACTTGCAAATACTCGGTTCTTGGTGCGTGTATGTTGAAGAGATCATGAAATAAAATGATTTGCGAAGCTTTGAGGTTTATTGACTGAGTTTCATTCCACTGCCGAGTGTGTTCATGGGGAGCCTGCGCAGTGACGTGTATTGAACTGTTGTATGGGTTCTGTTCAGTTTCTTCAGGAGAATGTGTCAGCTGTTAGCTCATGTACTTGAAGAGCTCTTCCCTGAGAAATCTCACAGGCTTTCCATAGCAACGTACGATGGAGACAATTTTAGGCTTCCCTTTTCTGCGTACTTTGTAGGTACTTACTGTTGGGTATCGGTCTAATCATGGTGGTGCTTCCTCTCAAGATGCTGTTTGAATAACAAACTGAGATGTATGTGTGAAAATGGTGCTGTCCAGTGGGGCCAAGGTATTGCTGAAGCACGCTATCAAATTGACCTGTAAGGGTTCTTTTAGAATCTTGTGAAGGGGAATAATTAAAGTAATTTAGTAATAAATTTAGTCTATATGAATTATTTTAAAATATTAATATTTGGATTGTACATGCTTGTGTAGCATTTCTACATTGGCATTGTAATATGCTTGATATTATTTCTTTTTTTAATTCTTCAAAATTTTTTTATTTACTGATATTTTTTTTAGAGAGAGAGAAAGGGAGAGAGGAAGGGAGAGCGAGAGAGAGAGATCAATTTGTTGTTTTACTTATTTATACATTCATTGGTTGCTTCTTATATGTGCCCTGACCGGGGATTGAACCTGTAACCTTATTACTAATTTACCTTATGCTAGTTAATGGATGGTCTGAGGAAAGATTTTAATGAATTTGAAGTACTTGGGTAGCTCCCCTGAGTGTAGATTCTGAGTGAAGATACTTCTATAGATAAGTAACCCTCATCAGTGTAATTTATGTATCATATTTAAGTATTTTAAAGTACCAGACTGATGATATTACATTGGTATCTGACACAGAGGACATTCAGCCAAATGCAGTTTATTCTGAGCTAGGACTTTGATCTTAGCCCACTCTCTCCTGTCCTGACTAGGATTAGATGTCTTTTCCCCCACTAGTTTGAGTAGGTATGTAGTTGTAGACTGAGTCCTTACCTTATCCTTTGGTCCTTGCTCTGACTTCTATCAGCCAACTGACACTGATCTCATCAAGATCAACAAAGACCACTGCATTCCTAAATTCATTGGTTAATTCTTGACTCTCACCTTACCTAACCTACCAGTAGTAGAATGACATTTTTATTCAAGTATCACTTTTCCATTGTGCCTTTCCCTGACCAATCTGGAATCATTAATCTCACCCTCATTACTCTAGCTATTATGTCCATCTAGATATTTTATTTATTGATCCTATATTTTCTCTCTCTTCCCCTAGCTGGAGCATGAACTCCACGAGGGATGCAATTTATGACTGTTGTGTTAATTGTTTTACCCCTATTGGTAGAGTAATGCCCAGCAGAGTAAGCAATATGTGTTTGTTGAATGAATGAATGAAGAAATGAATTAAAAATATAATTGTTTTGGAAACTAAGCCAACATGGCCATTGTGGAAAGCAATTTGAGAATGCATATAAAGTATTTTTCTTACATGTTCATAAATTTTCACCCCAATAAATTCACTTTTAAGAATCTATACCAAGTTAATAATTGGTGACAAAAAGGTACATAATCTCAGTCCCTTAAGTACTATCACCACAGGTTGTGACATCATGTTTGTTAGCCATATAGAAATGTTCATTACCACACCTTGGCTGGTATAGCTCAGTGGATTGAATGCAGGCCTGTGAACCAAAGGATCGTTGATTCAATTCCCAGTCAGGGCACATGCCTGGGTTGTGGTCCAGGTCCCCAGTAGAGGGTGTGTGAGAGGCAACAGCACATTGATGTTTCTCAACCTCTCTTTCTCCCTCCCTTCTCTCTAAAAATAAATAAATAAAATCTTTTAGAAAAGTGTTCATTACCAGTCTGAGACTTCACTACAAACTGACATGTATCTGTCATCTCTGTCCATGCCATATATTGTTTTGTGTTGACCTTTGTGCTGTGTGTATGTGTGTGTCTGAGACTATGTGATAGGATTTTCATTTTTGGTGGAGGTGACAGGGGGATCTTTATTTACAGCATATGTGGAGGTAGATTAACACAGTTTTATGAAAGCAATTTTTTCATTTGTAATAAAAGCCTTAAAAACATTGTGTTTAACTCAGAAAATGCACTTCTGATTAACAATTTTAAAAACAATTCTCAAAAACACAGGGAACAATCTACATATCAAGATAGTTGTCATATAATTATTTATAATGTTTTAATTTGAGAGAAACCCCAATGTTCGTTCAAAAATTAAATGTTACATTTATTCAATGGGATATTGTGTTTTTGCTTAAAAATCTCATGTTTCCATAGACTAATTACCTCTTGGTAGGTGAAAAAACAAATTTCTAAAGAATGAGTTCAACTTTACATTAACCTTTCCCAGGTTGCCAGTAAGGCGCTTGATTATTCCAAGGAAGCTAGGGCCACACCGGGGTGAGGCCCTCACTTCATCCGGTGACTAGTACTGTGCACCCAGCAGCGCTGGTCCAGCACTTGCCCACACCAAGGTCTCCATCTCAAAGGTCACCTGCATCTACTCTCCCCTTACCCTGCACAACGACGCTGAGGTGATGGTGACGAGGGTCAAATCCATGCTGTCCTTAAAGCAGCTGGTGTGAATGAACCTTTCTGGCCAGGCTTGTTTGCAAAAGCTCTGGCCAATGTCAACATCTAGAGCCTCATCTGCAATGTAGGGGCTGGTGGACCTGCCCCAGGAGGAGGTCCGCCACCTCCCCTACACCCCCCTAGCGGAGAAAGAAGAATCTGAGAAGTTCCAGGATGTTGTGGGCTTGGGGCTTTTTGACTAAACTCTTTTGTAACACATTCAATATGAAGCTGCTCTCTGAAAAAATGTGTGTGTACACACACACACGCAGGGAAATGGAATGGAAACGAATAAATTAAAATGTTATCTGTGGAATTTGTGATGAGTAGTTTTTTTCACTATTTTATATAGTAATTATTCCAAACTTTGTTCTTCAGGAGCATCTATAAACTTGTGGAATAAAATAAATAAAGAAAGAAAGAAAGAAAGAAACAAATAAATAAATAAATAACACTTCAAGAAAAATATAAACCTTGATGGAAAACCTCAAGGATTTTTAAGAAAACTCTTACAAAACTCTCATTTTGTTATTGTACTATGTTAAGTGGGATAAAAACATAGGATAGGAAAGTAAAAGTCAGGCTCTTGACTGAACAATCGCAAGGTTGGCTTGCCTGCCCTTTATACCTACGTAACACTTTCCCTTCTCCTGACTTCCCTGTGAGGTGGGCAGGTCAAGTGTCATTATCTCCAGGTCTTGCAGGTGAGATTGAGGCCCAGAGAGACATTATGTGACTTGCCCAAGGTAACCCAGTTAGAAAGTAATAAATAAAGTCAAGATAAACACTCACATGTCTTCTAGTCACACTCTTTCCGCCACCCTCTCCCCGCTTCCTGCCCCCATGCTCCAAACCATTGTTCTGAGAAATTAGAAAAGAGGGGACGATGACTGTGCTCTCCCAAAAGCCGTTTGAGTGTACTTCTCTTAGGGCTGGACGGCTCTGAAGGCATTGATTACCCCTGAGAGGTGAGCAGATGGTGCTACACAGAACTTGCCCATCATTACCGTGTGCTTTTCAATTAAGACGGAAATCAAAAGTATCCCAGTGTCATGGTCATAACCTGAAGGGTCCAGACAAGCTGCCCTCTGCATACAAATCAGGGAGGACTAATCATTCATCTGTGTGTGCAGACTGCAGTGTTTCAAAAGCACTGGTCTGTCCCACTTGTGGTGTAGCTACTTTATTTTTCATGCCATGGATGTTGCCATTTGTGAATTTGGTGTTGACTCTTGGGAGAACTTATTTCAGAATCTCCACTGAACAATCACTACAATGACAGTGCGGCAGTGCATCGTGAGAACGGAACAACTGAAGTGCTTTAGGAAAGCTGCTGTGGAGAGGATACAGTGCTCTGGCCTTAAAGATCGGGGATCAATACAGACAAGCTGAAGGACCAGCTGTCTAACCTTCAGCATGTCACGACTCCTCAGCTTCATAATTCATAAAGTAGGCCTATTAATCTCTATCTCACAGAGTAGTGAAGGTTGAAATGAAATGCATGTGCTAAAGGGTCTAACTCTGTCATAAGGTATAGATTTGCTGAATACATTTTGCTTTGCTTTGTTTCAATGTAGTGATATAGGAATGATTTTATAGGATAGCATTGTCTAGATACTTTAAGAGAGCCCTAGAGCACCTTACTGGGAGGAAAGGGGACTTCATGAGGAGATGTGACTGGGGCCATGTCATACGGTTTTATGAACTGGCCACTGAGAAGGACATGAAGGAGCCACATGAAAAATGCTACAAACGTGCCTGCAAATCAACACCACAGTTGCTTAGGTGTTATAGTTGATCATAATGTAAAGAGTAGAAGTGATCTTTCTCAGGTATGTTGTATAGAGGATAAGATATATCCATTCAGTGTGTGTGTGTGTGTGTGTGTGTGTGTGTGTGGTCTTAATTGTAAAGCAAGTTGCAACTATCAGGAAACAAAATTGTCTTGATGATTAATTTTATTGACAATAATAGGTTTCTCTTGTTAGTGCAAGTACCACACAGTAATATGTGAACTGCATACTTCAAGTAAAGCCAGATATGGATTGATTTTTTTTTAAAGCATTTTCATCTTGCATCTCTCTTGGCACACTTTTTGACCTATGTAAGATGGTTTATTTTTAGTGATATGGTTATTACAAGATGCGGTTTTTATTTTCATTTTTTTACCTCACAATTAATTGAATATAAATTCTGGTGCTTAAATATAAAGACATCAGTTTCACCTCTTAAAATTCTTCACCAGTTTAGTCACTATTTCACAAGCTCTGTATTTTTATCTTTTTAGCAATGTCTCCAGTCCCCAAGAACTCTGCCTTTTACTTTTAAGTGATACACTTGACATAATTTAGTTTTAGTGGCTCCCTGGGTGTCATGAATGAAATGATTTGATGACCATAATGTCACGCTCAGCAATTGTTCATGAATTCCTCCCTTAAGACATTTAGAAACTCTTAACCAAAAATCGAAGGTGACAAGTGATTACCAATTTATCAGGTTGGATTGACTTTTAATATTAATGCTAATGTCATAGTGTATCAAGATGCTTCTTGTGCTTAAAGTGTGAAAATGCAGAAATCTTTGCCAAGTTACAGAGCCAGTGATATGTTGCGATAATTTGCTTATTTATCTTTGTTCTGAGCACTGTGCCTAGTGAATGCTTGGGGCAGTGTAACTTGGATGTTCCTTTGCAGAGTACATGGCTTGTGTTCTTGGTTCACTCACTCACTCACTCACTCACTCACTCACTCACTCACTCACTCATTTATTAGATATCTCTTGGGTACCTACTATGTACTGGCATGGTTCTCTTCATTGGGGATACATAAGAAACAAAAATCCTTAGCTTTATGGGAGCTTATATCCTAGTGAGGGTGACAGAAAATGAACAAGTAAAATAAATAGCCTGTTAGGAAAGGTGTCCAAGTTAGTGCTGCCAAACCCAGTTAACCTGGCCATGTAATAAAACTTGCCTCAAAACTTTATTTAATTGATGATGATATATTTTAAAATCTTCAAGTAAAACAAATATCCTCATGTTAAAATTTGACCATTTCCAACATGTTGAAACATGTCTCTATCCTAGTTAGTACCCAGGTGGCATGGTTTAGGGATGGTCAATAAATGCAATATCTTGAGTGTTTGTGCAGATAATCTCAGTTTTGGTCACCATCACTTTGTACATAGTATGTAATGAAACAGTTTCTTTTTCTGGGGCTTCTAATTGACACTGAATTTCTCTAGAGCTGTTCTGAAAATATTTGAACACTTCAAGTCTCAAATATGTCTCGTTAGAAGCATGTGACATAATCTTAAAAGCTGACCACTTTACAGAACAATTTGTATTTGGATGTTTATTTCAAAAACCAAATTAATAAAATGATCTTATGAGTTTATTATCATCGAATGAACTTCATTAAATGCCAATTTCATGATGACAGTGCAATCCAATAGATGATAATCCTGAGGCAGTGTTTTGCCTGGGCTGATAGTGAACAGTATAAGCATGATCAGTATTCCAAGGGCTCAGGAAGATTGGTTTTACATGAGGCTAAGGAAGTGTATGTTGTTTATAACAAGGCCCATAATAGGTCCTTACCTTGACTCTCTTGGAATGTCTGGTGGACATCAGAATAAATTGCACTATTAGGATTTGATAAAAAGCTTCATTTGCTGCTGACGTTTGGACATTATCTGCATGAATAATGTAGGATATGGACGGATATTACTTCCTATGTTTTTGCAGCATCCCCCCTGGATGTCATATTAGCTACGTGAGCATCTCAGAAACAAATACTGGCAGCTAGAAATACTGTGTTACATAGGTCATTTGGGCTTTTTGTGGGAGTTGTGAGTGCCTAAAAAGCCTCCACATTTTGATAAGAGGGAAGAACAGTTAATAGATGGCAGGTAAACAATAGAACCAGGTGCACACTCCAAATTAAAATTTAAGCCACCCCACATTTTGTTTGCATATGTTACTAATAGTTGCTTTGAAATACAATAAATTGACCTGCAGGGTGAGTGTAACAGTGTAGTTGGCACAGTTTGGACTTGGTTATATCCATTACGTTTGCTAGGATTGTAAATAGGGCTCTGCTGTCCCTCATTAAACACCAGTAGCTGAGTCTTTCCCTTAAAGCATGTACATACCCCCACAAAGTGCTCACGTGAGGATGTGTGTGGTAAAATAATATAGCAGCTGCACTATTTAGGAAAGATGAGTGGAAAAATAATTATCTAATTGAGAACTCAGAGGAAACATGAAGCTTTTTTTTTTGAAAGCATACAACTTTATTTGTCCTTTGTCATTTTGCATTTTTAAACATTTTTGGACATTGGCAAAGTCTATGGAGAAAACTTGAAATAATGTCTTCTGTCTTCAGTGTGTTAAAAACATCTTGTATTCCCTCGATGATACTCACCAGTACCATTCTTGTTCTGTTGCTGTTTATTGTGTAACAGTGACATAAGGGGCAAGCCACAGTACATGTTTCTAATTTAAAAGACTATGCCCAAAGCCAAGGTGTGGTGATTTGCTGGTTTGAGTGTTGAACGTTTTCTGTCGTTCTCTTTTTTGGCACTAAATTGGGATTCTAGCTGAGTTCCTGTGACTGAGAACAGTCTTTAATTATTTGTTCTGAATATATCGTTCACACCTGAGGTGGTAATGAGTAGTTTGAGATTGTAATGGTGTCACTGAGTAAATTATAGTTTCGGGGCCAACACAGAGGCTTGTTAAGTTCTCAGGCCACAAAGAACTAGTACTAATGAAGATATCCTCTCTTCAGAAATTATTAAATTTGATCTAATGGACTATATATGTTTTTTCAGCTGTTCCTCCTAATGATGATCCTTGCATATATTTCTAAGATTTGGAATAAATCTTAAACTTTCTTCCAGGGAAAGCCAGGTGAGTCGCTGTGTGCAAAGCAGAGTATGACTGACAGACATACCTGTTGTGATTTCCTCTGGAAATGGCGGCTTCCTCATTGTGCAAACTGACACACCACAAAACACAAAAATTATAATGTCTTCCCCCTCTGACCAACTTCATACTTGTCATCTCTGTAAGCGTTACCATCTGTATTTATGTAGGACATTTAGTTTTACTTCTCGCTTTGTAATTTGTCTCAAACACACAGAGCTGTAAAACAAGGTTTCAGTGTATTCGTTGGTAATTTTTATTTCCGTCTGTTGAAGCCATTTGAGGAAACCAATGGTCTCTTACTAGCTCAAACTCAGAGCCCAGAAAATTATAGTTTATAACATTCCCATGGTGTTTTTTATAGTCATTTCTTTCCCTGGTACTTATCTTTTTTTTTTTTCCTTCTCTCAGTGACAGTTTCTACTCCAGCCTAGAACTGTAGGTGTTTGGCCTTTCCTTTCTGATTGACTGCTACATACTGCATTCTAATGCTACAGCATGTGTGTACAATAAATTTTCTTGTAAACTGAGGGCTTCAAGGTTAGGACTCTGTCAAGCTTATATTTTCAGAGCTCTTGAAATATTTTCCACTTAGCAATCTCTTTGCATTACTCACAAAGCTTTTAGGGGGCACGTCAGTCAAAAGGATGACTCTAACCAAAAAAAGAACAATTCAAAGGTGGATTTTTAGCATTAGCGCCAGCGTCAGGGGTGATTCAATGGCTCTAACAATTTGCACTGGAAAAGTGTGAGAAGGGCAAATATTTCGCTTCCATTTTTATAGTGTCTCTTGGGGAGATGCCTGCATATCAGATATCTAAAGTCTGTCTATGTTATAAAACTCAAAGTTAGAGCTTCCACTTTGGGCTGAAGTTTATAGGAACAGAAGAGGAGACACAGATTAGTGATGACAAAATGACAACCAGGTGGGTGAGCAGGGATGTTTGTGTATGTATCCAAATCTGGCATTGCATAATTATATTTCCTTGTCTGACAAAAGTTCAGGATGAGAGCAGTGTTTTGAAAGCTGAGTGTATATTTGTCTGTGTCTTCGTCTCAGAACCACTTGGATCACCTTCCACAGCTGACGTTTCCTGCCAGAATCCAGGAAAACACACCACTGATCCCATCCTTAACAATCAGGGCGACATTAACTTACCGAGACATCCTAGGTGACCCCATGTACGCTCTGCCCAATGAAGGCCTATACCGAAAGATCAGTAAGAAACGTAACTAGAAAAAGAGAGCTGAAGAAAGTTCGCAGAGGGCCTCTGACACCACAAGTCACTGAAGACAGTTCAGTGCTAGATGCAGCAAGACAGGAAGTGAACAGCAAGTCTAACCTCTTTTTGTCGCTTCCAGCCTCTATCACTACTGTCATTGTTCTAAGACAGTTGGATCTCCAGCCGTCTCCTAATTATGAGCTCTGTCTCACCTTAGTTGTTGATCAAGTTCTGCCCTGGGGCAAGCATTTCTCCCATCTCGAGAAGCCCAGAAATTAAAACTGACATATTACTAGGCTTGTTAAAGGTCACATAGCTGCTCATTGATGAGAAGCAGGCTCAGAGGCAGGCCGTGTTCACCTACAGGCTCTGCACTGTGAGTTCTTCCTCACACAGCAGGAAGAACTTTGAGGACCCTCAGCTAGATTGACTAGGGTGATGGTAGCTCCACAAGGAGCACTGAGACCTGACAATAAACCTGAGGTACCCGGCTGTGAATTAGACCTCGGTCATGGTCCATTGTTGCTCCCTGCACTTTTAGACTACATCTTGTTTTTTCTCTTGATTCCCATCTGATAAAGAGATGCTTACAATACTAGTTCCCAATGTATAGTATCCTTTAGTATTTAGTATTAGTGGCTCCCCACCTTTATCCCCATCCTAAATTACTCTCTTAGAAACTCGTCAAGGATGGCAGCTAATATTCACTGAACAGCTTTTGCATGACAGGGATGGTTCTAGTTAATTTATATGTATTATTTGATTTAATTGTCCCAATAATCTTTGAGTTTCCCCAAAGGAGCTTTTTCAAATGACTCAGATCTAGTAAGTGATAGAATACAAGATTAGGCCCAGGACTGTCTCTGTAAACTTTTTATTTAGACCACAACAATCTCTAGCATTCCTAAGACGTCAAGTCTGTTTTAAATTTAACCAGTTTCTCTTGTGTTAGGATGAAGTCTTGCTGCTGAGCCTCTATTGACATGGACAGACTGGGACCAACTATTTGCCTGGAATTTCGACTATTAACCATTGCCTACCCATGTCTTGGGCTCCTAGGACCTCATCTTAGATTTCAAATCTCTATTAATTTGTGCAACTCCATGCTTTCCCTTCCTTAATCATTGTCAGCCTTCAATTGGGTTCTCTTGAAAGTCACATTTCCATATCTGCACTCATATACAAGTGACAGGCTACACATATGTCATTTATATAATGTGATTTATTTAGCATTCCAGTGAAAAGCTGATGGATGCATTTGTAATATTGTTTATATTCTAATTCAGAAAAATATCTACTGTGATCTTTTTTTGTAGGTAAGTTAACATCAAATAAGAAATTCTGTCCTGGCTGGTGAAGGTCAGTGGATTGAGTGCTAGCCTGTGAACCAAAGGGTTCAGTTTCCAGTCAGAGCACATGCCTGGGTTGTGGGCCAGGTCCCCAGTGGGGGGGGGGGTGCATGGGAGGTAACCACACAGTGATGTTTCTCTCTCTTTCTCTCTCCCTTCCCCTTTCTCTAAAAATAAATAAAATCTTTAAAAAAAGAAATTATAAGATAGAATTTTATTTCTCTTATTTTATCTTTTTTTTAAAGTAAGTTATGGGTGTGTAATGTACACCATAAGGAATATAGTAAATAATATGATAATAACTGTATGATGACATAAGGTTACTAAACTTATTATAGTGATCACTTCATAAAGAACATAAATGCCAAAGCACAATGTTATATGCCCAAAACTAATATAATATTGCATGTCAAATATCCTTTAATAAGAAAAGAAATAAGAATTTTAGATGAGACATTCCATCTCCATTTCCTATTTCTGACTCCAAACATATTTATCTTAATTTTCTATTTCTATTTTAACCAATATAGACATTTACTTTGTCTACAACTGTCTCCATCTTTTTCATTTGTAAACAAGCTAATTGTGACTAAGCAAAATGACTGAACATCCCACAGTTCACGTATATGCATCTTTCTTATTTGGGGCCCCCATTACCTTGCCGAGATGGTCCAACGCCAGCAGGCGTCATTCCCTTGGCTGTCTTGTCACCCTGGGAGGAGACATACTGAGAGTATACAGCCATGAGACTCTTGAAACATCCCACACTCCTTGCATCTTCTTTTGGTGCAGAGAGCAGAATTTCTCCAAGTGTATTTCGTAGATCACTAGTACACTGAGAGATATCCTGGAAAAAACGTGTCATGGTCATATGTGCAGAAATTCCCGTGGGCTATATACACATATAGTGAGATGTGAGATTTTTGATGCATTGTAATATAACAAAGACTCTGCAGAGTCCTGATGAAAGAAACCTTTGTACTGTTTACTTATTTAGCCACAAAATCCTCTCCTCATATAATAAAATTAACATCCTGTGGAACTGGGGTTGCACATACTATACTTCAGTAAATACTATCCCAGGAACTTCATAGTAATTTGGTGAGAACTGGAAAGCTTGCTTAGGTTCTGGGCTCTTCTGATGGGCTGGAACAAGAGGAGGGAAAAGGACTGTGGGAAACGGATGAGATAAAGTCCTCAAACTACTCAAAGAGGAAACTATATTAAATATGGGACTTTCCCTTATAATTTAAAAATCAGAAAGACTATGTTTTCCCCCATTTCAGTAAAACAAAATAACTGAAAAACTAATATTTTATTTTATTTTTTTATTGTTGTTCAAGTACAGTTTTCTGTCTTTTCCCCCACCCTTCCTCACTACCCCAGCCGTCCCCACCTCCCTCCCCTGTCTCCACCCCTCCTTGTTCTTTTCCATGTGTTCTTTATAATTGTTCCTGTAAACCCTTCACCCTTTTCCCCCATTATCTCTTCCCCTCTGGTCACTGTGAGTCTGTTCTCAATTTCAATATCTTTGGCTATACTTTGCTTGCTTGTTCGTTTTGTTGATTAGGTTCTGGTTAAAGGTGAGATCATATGGTATTTGTCTTTCTCCACCTGGCTTATTTCACTTAGCATAAATGCTCTCCAGTTCCATCCATACTGTTGCAAGTGTAGGAGATCCTACTTTTTTCTGCTACATAGTATTCCATTGTGTAAATATACCATAGTTTTGAAAAACTAATATTAATTGGGGGTTGAAAAGCTTGGTATGATGCTTTCATGCTGGAGTCATCATGAGATTGCATAGAAACCTGCTCACTTGCAAGCACACCTACCAGTCATAGCCTTAGGTCATTCCAGTCTGACCTTAGTCTTCCATTTGGATTATGATTCTCTTAGGCTGTTGGGCATCAATTATGTCAAAGAAGCAATATTCTCTAAGTCCTATTCAAAAACTTTGAAGGATTATGGACAGAAATACATTAGTTTATAGAGACAAAATTGATAAAACATTAGGAAAAGAAGCATCATAACTACTGAACAATTCCATTTGGCTCCTCTTTTTGTGAGTCTATACATTTCCTCTGAATTAATTTTGTGGTGATTTTCAAGAGTATTGTTTGTTTGCTCTAGTATATTTAACAGTCAATATTTAATAAGTTTTATTGAACATCTAGTACTTACCTTGCAGTGAGATACAAATGTAGTTAAGACACAAGCTCTACCTGTCCCCTAGGAAAGGGACACATGCACCGATAATCCCTATGCTAATAGGATCCTCATGTGCATGGCGTAAGTCACATATAGGAGGCAGTATTTAACTCATTCTAGCATTTGTAATATTTAAACACCTGATTGTAAAGGATTAGTAGGAATAATTCAGGTGAACGAGGGAGGGAGAGACACTTTATGTAGGTAAGACAGGTGCTGAGGTATTGCTGTATGGAAGAGCAAGACATTAAGGGGATCAGCATATATCCTTCTATTGCAGAAGCCTTGGGAATGCTGACAGCTGTGCAAGAAGATAAAGCTGGAGCCTGATTGTGGAGGCCCTGCCTCCTAAGTAAAGCAGTTTGCCCTTGATCCTGTAGGTGACGGTGGGGATTCTGATGCGTTTTAAACTTGAAGGGTTTGTGTTTTAGAAAGAGCACTCTGGCAGCAGGTAGGCTTGGTGGGAGAGTTGCACAGCTATCCCGGGCTCTAGAATACTTCTTAACACTAAGCCTGCCCAATCTTTGACACTCACTAACCCTCACCAAAAATTATACTTTAGAAAGCTACTCTCTGATTTGTCTATGCTATCCCAAAGTAAAACTGTCTTGTTTCCATGCATTCCATACACCCCCATGGAATGACTATAGCATAAGAGACATGATTTTTCTACTACTTCAATCAAACTCTCAAGTCTGTGATATTAACTTTGCTTTCTTTCTGTTATGGTGTATCTACTTGCCCTCTATGAAAATGATTCATTAACATAACTGAGATGGCTATTTGACACACAAGTGGTAAACAAATAAGAGGTGACAAAATACTTTCCACAGGATTTAGGGTCCTTTTCCCAAATGTCCTCAGTTTCACTTTCAGAATCTTATTAAACTTGGATGCTACACCATGCATGAAGGATAATATGCCTTGCTGTTAGTAAAATGAGTGCTGTTTCCGTGGTAATCACCTTAGATTGGCTCAGAACAGCGTACCCACTTCTGTGGCTGCATGGAGAGAACACTGTTGCTGAGTATGACAATGTCAGTGGAATATGCCATTCTATTAATCTCCAGCCATGGGATACAGAATTTCCTACATAATGTGGTGATCGGCCATTTCTGTTATGATTTTATGGAAAAGGCCAACTGGCTAATGTTTTAATTATTGAGGAGATATTTTCTCAGTTATAGCACAGAATTCACTTAGGATGATGTCTGCATATCTCAAGGACAGCTTGACTACCTTGGAGGGCATGGGAATGTTTGCCTGGGATTTGGGGAGATAACCATTTTTTTTACAAGATTTGTTTTTTATTATAAAAATATTTATTGAGGAAGTGTAGAAAGCAGAAAAGTATTTTAAAATTATTTATAACTTCATCGCTGAGGGAAAACCATTATTAAAATGTTTAATACTATTTTCTGTCCATATATATATTTATTTCTGTACTAATATCCATATCTTTATCTATGGTCATGTCTGATAAAATAAGAACAGTAGCCTCTGGCTAGTCTAGCTCGGTGGATTGAGTGCCAGCCTGAGAACCAAAGGGTCACTGGTTCGATTCCCAGTCAGTGTACCTACCTGGGTTGTGGTCCAGGTCCCCAGTAGGGGGTACATGAGAGGCAACCAGACATTGATGTTTCCTTTCCTTCTTTCTACCACTCTTCCCCTCTCTAAAAATAAATAAATACATTCTTTAAAAAAGAACAGTAACAGGTAACTTTTATTGAGCCCACAGTATGTCTAAAGTAGTGCTCTAGTCTCTCCTGTATTGTCTCATAGATTCTTCCCAAAACTATATTTGTTGGATATCATTAATTATCTACATTTTATGTAAGAGAAACTCTGAAACCAAAAGAAGTCACTTACCTACAGCCACACACATTTAAACATAAGTTTCAAAACCCAAGCTATTAAGATGCTATATTTCCATATAAATATATACCTATGTATATATGTACACACACACCCATACACAAAAGTACAGCCTTTGAAGTATATACTTACATCTGATAGCAATGTTACTCTTTCTAGTTTCATTCAGATTTTCTGCTGATTCCTCATATTTAGTAGTAAAAAGTTGCCTCTCCCTAGAAATTCTTTATGTGGATTTAGTGACATGGATATCTGCTTGGTTTACACATCAGGGGTACAATTATATCACCTAATCTAATATTTTTAATATGGAAATTTGTTCTAAGTAAGTTTTCATTATGTGCGACATTTTCATTATTATATAAACCTGAGAAAAAATTTTGAGTTCCTTTTAGGAACATTTAATTGAAGTCCTTACAACAGACTGTAGTTACATAATAGAACACTAATCATAAACTCTAGATGTTAGTTTCAGTGTTGATTTTTATTTTTTATGTAAGAGTTTCCAGTTTCACTTCTAATTTTTTATTGAGGCACAATCTGAGTTTTGAAAACTGTAACTACCCATATGTCCCCAGATGCCCATCAGACATAAAGTTCTCATCATCCAAGAAGTTTCTTTTATGCTGTTTCTCAGACAATCTCCTGAACAACCCCCAGAAGCAACCCCTGTCTACATGTCAGTTACTGTGGATTAGTTTTGTCTGTCCCACCATGGAACCAATCACACACATTTGTTTGTGTATGGAACAGATTTGTGTTATATGAAGGGATCAGTAAATACTATCGCTAAAGAGTTATGGTCTACGGGTTTTAGGCCAGATCCAGCCAGTCACCTGCTTTTGTAAGTATAGTTTTATTGAAACACAGACTCTTATTCTTTTACCTATCGTTGATAGCATCTTCTACATTTCAGTGGCAGAGCTGAATATTTGTGATAGCAATCACGTGTCTCACAATGTCTAAAATATTCACAACCTTTGAAGTAGAGATTGCAGTCTCCTGAAATGTCTACGGTATTGCCGAAGTCACGTGGTGCTGAGGGAAGTGGGGTGGGTAAAGCTGGAACCTGAAGAAGAAGGCCCTAATCTGTTTGGCAAAGAAGTTTCTGCTTTATCCCACAGGTGACTGGGAGCTTCTGATGAATTTTAAGCCAATAGGTTTTGCTGCTTTCACTCAGCATAATGTCTGTGAGGTTCATTTATGTTGTTTCTTGTATCAGTAGTTTATTCCTTTTTATTGGTCCATGGTATGAATATATCACTCTTTCTTTATGGAAATTTGGATCACATCCATTTTTTAATTATTATTGGTTGGCCAGAAGGTTGGTTTGCTTTTTTCCATAAGATGGCTCTAATAGCACTTAGTTGTCTTTAACTTCATTCAAAACAATTTTGTTAGATTGTATGGTGACAGCTGTTGTAGCAGTGTGCATTTACAAAAACATCAAAATTTATGATTTTTTTGTGTAGCCATTTTAATCTTGAAAGTGTGCAACATTTTCAGTATGTTATGCTTTATTATTTCAAGGAAGGTAAAACAACAACTGAATCTCAAAAAGAGTTGTGCAGTCTATGGGGAAGACGCTGTGACAGATCAAATGTGGCAAAAGTGGTTTGTGAAGTTTCTTGCTGAAGATTTCTTGCCCAGTGATACCCCATGGTCAGGTAGACCAGTTGAAATTGATAGCGTTCAAATTAAGACATTAATTGCAAATGTTATACCAGGTGGTAGATAGCTGACATACTCAAATTCTCCAAATCAATAAAGTTATTGGTGAAAATGAAAACTATATCTTTTATTTTACAGAAAAAAAATATCGAATTTTTGGCCAACCCAATGTGAATAATCCTACCATGAATATTCTTGTGCTAGTGTTTGTGTGGACACGTATTTTTATTTTTTTCAGGAAACACCCAGGGATGGAATTGCTAGATCATAAGGTAAGTATATGTTTAACTTTACAGGACATTTCCAAATCATTTTCCAAACTGCTTGTATTATTTTACACATCTATGCTTAAACATCCACATATTTGCTAAATGTGATGGTAGCGTAGGTTTAAAATTTATCCATCCTGGTACCTTGTTAGAGTTTTAGCTTTTATTCCTTGATATAGAATGATGTTGACTACTTTTTAATGTAGCCATTGGCCATTTGTATATATTCTTTTGTGAGGTATCTGCTCATGTCTTTTACTCATTTCAAATTAAATTGCTTGGCTTTTTATAATTGAATCACAAAAGTTCTTTATATTGTATAGATATAAATCCCCTTTTTTCATATGTAGGTGTCACTAATATTCCCTCCGTGCCTATGGCTTATTAATTCAGTTTTTAAATGGTGTCTTTTGAAGAGGAACTGTTACTTTTGTAAAGTCTAGTTTATCAGTAATTTTCTTTATTATTGCTTTGTGAGTTCTAAGAAATTCTTACCTCCAGGTTGTAAATATATCTTTTGAATGAGGTTTTTTAGGACATTTAAAGTTTTACCTTTTATATTTAGGTCTATAGTCAATATTGAACTAATTTTTGTTGAAGAGATTTTTCTTTTTTCATAAAGCTACTTTGTTGTATTTGTTGAAAAAATCATGCAAGTGTGTGCTTATTTCTGATTTACTGAGCCCTTAGTCTGTTCTTATGTCCATGTTACACTAGCTGTAGCTATTGTGACCTTTAAATACTGTAGATCTCCCAAGTTTGTTCTTTAAGATCATTTTTGCTATTGTGGTGCTTCTTTATTGCCATTTAAAATTTAAAATCAACTTGTCAATATCTACAAACAAGTCTTCTGGGACTTTGGACAACATTGAGTTTATATATCAGTTTGGGGATAGTTGATAATAATATTATAATGTTATTGGGAATAATATTGAATTTGCTATTTCATAATCCTGGTATATCTTGTTTAAATAAGGTCTTTAATTTTTCTCAGCAATATTTTATTATTGTCAGGCAGAAATTTTACACATTTTTATTATTTGTATCCCTAATTGTCTTATGCTTTTGATTATATTATTTTTTTATGATAGACATACAATTAATTTTTGTATTGACCTTTTATTAGGTTGATTTGTTAAATTTACTTAGTTCTAGTAGTTTTTTTTATTTTTAAGTTTTCTTAGTATTTTATTAAAATTGCCAAATACTCAAATTTATTGGCACACAGTTTTTATGATATTCTTTTATTATACCCTTAATTCCCACAGGGTCTACAGCCTTGTCTCTTCCATTCCTGCCATGGGCAGTCTGTCTGTATTTCTTTCTTGATAGGTATTTATCAATTATTACACTGTCAAAGAACCTATTTTTATTCTTTGATTTTCTGCACTGATTTTTTTATCAACTTCTATTTATATCTTTATTATTTCTTTCCTTCTACTTACTTCGAGCTTAATTCGCTCTACCTTTCTTCATTGTTAAGATGACCATGTTTAAGGATCACTGATTTTAAACTTTTCTTTCATGCTAATATAAACACTGAACGTTGTAAATTTCCCTGTGTGCATTGCTTTAGTAGCATGCCACACATTTTGATATGTGGTGGTATCATTTTTATGTCATTTAAACTATTTTCTAATTCTGCCTGTGATCAATTCTTCGACTCCTGGATTGCTTATAAGCATACTGTTAAAAACATACCATGACTGTTAGTATTTATTTATGATGAGAAGGCCATGATGCCAGTTACACTATCATGACCTATGCTGAATGTTAAGCCAGAAATCTTTTTAAAAAATTAGTTTCTGAAACCACAAGATCTTTCTTCTAATGCAATATTCAGCCATTCTCTCAATTCTTTGATGAAGCTTTTCAGATGATCTAAATTCATACAGGCAGTAGAATGCTTTTTTGTTTCTCTAAGATGAGTAGTATAGATATATCTTATTGAGCATAGGGAAGGCATTTTTAAAAATAGGGGCTATGCAGGGACAATACAATATAGTTTCTGAGAAGCTATATTTTCTAGCATCTTTTTTTGTTGTTTTTTGATTCACTTCAAATCCTCTAAAGCATGACATGATACTGCCTGAAATTTCATCAACATACCATGTTAAGTGACTCTTGGTCATTCCATTATTTATTCAACCCAGACAACAGTGATTTTCATTATGCCCTTTAAATGTCACAGGACTCCTAGCATTGCCTAATTTATCAGTGTTCTACCTTTTACTCTCGTATTTCTTGTACTGTTTCCTTCATCTTCTGCAAACTTAACATCAGCCTGAGGTACTCTTCCATTGTTTTCTTTGTGATAGGTTCAGTATTATCACTTATATTCCTTTTGCCGATCATCAAGGGATAAATTTTTAACTTGAACACAAAATAAAAACAAAAAGAGTGCAAGTGGAATAAACAATGTAGGTTCCAGAGCACCAGTACTCAGAGTGGAATGCCCATTTTTTGAAAGCAATTGATAGGATACACTTTCACTTGTTGCTTTGATGCATATGATGGTATCCAGATTAGAGGGACATTTTGGATTTAAAATACTTAATAATTAATTGCTTTTCATGTGTGCACACACAACATACATATATATGTACACATACATGTGATTGTTCACTTTTTTAAGGTAAATATTTCAGAGAAAAATAGCACTGCAATTAATTAGTGACATTAACCATAGTATTTATTTAATTTTAAAAGGTCAAATAGATTTGGGGATATTTTCTTTTCTTTATTTTTAGTCTATATTCTTTATATGCAAACTGAAGCCCTCTGTGCTCTAGTCATGAGTTTTCCAGCTCTGAAGTGCAGGGTTTTTTTTTTTTTTTTTTTTTTGTGGGGGAGAATGATGAAATTCAGAGAACACTGAAACAGGTCTTATCTGCAGAGTCTTAGGGTGTTTGACTTTTACTTTGACATCTCATTCAAAGTATCTGTTTAATTAAGCTGTGGAATTTGTCACCAGGATTTCTAGTAAATATCAATAGCTGATTCCTCTTTGACTGAAAATGAGGGATGGAATGTCAATAGGAGAATTTGGCTGTCAGGTCTTTCTGGCTAGTTGGCTTCATTGGTTTCAGCATGGTGCTAATGAGGGCAAGTTCAGGGGTTAGAGCCCCTGTGTGGCTTAATTAGCTTCATACTGAGGAAAAGCTCTGTTCCAGAGCCTGAGAGAGCGCTCTAACTTTTGCCAGCTGTATCATCAATGCATACAAGTTACAAGGGGCAAAAGAGCTAATCACTATCAACAGAAATCCATAACAATTTATGAATAACTTGTCACTTGTGACTGCATATTATTTGATCATGAAACTGCTGTTCTTCAGAAGACAGCTCTCCGTAAAGAATTTTTTTTTCTGGAGTTAAGTAGACAAAGGTATGTTGTACCTCAAAAAAGACTTCATTTGGAATTCTGTTAACTTTCAATGCCTTTGGGAGGTTCCAGTAAAATTACCCTGACTAGTCATCAGGACATGTGAAGAGAAATACTTACAATGTGTTCTGCTCAGTTTTAAATTATTTACCCATATGAATTCTATTTTTCTTTAACTTACTATTGCTTAAGATGGCTTTGGTTTTATTTTTGTTATCTTTGTTATTATATATTTTTCTTTTTTGTTTTTATAAGTATGAAAACTATCAAATACTCTGAAAATTGGAATATTTTATCTACATCTTTATCAATTAGTTATTATTTAACTAATATTTACTAATTAAATTTTCTAAACATTGCAGATGCTTTGGTAAACTTATAGAAATATGATGCCTTCACTCAAGTGTGTCACAGTCAAGGTGAAGGGAGTGGCTAAACTGTAAGCAGTGTACAATCAGGTAAAAAATTACAGATTGTGTCAGGTAAGTAACCTCAACTGGACCTGGAAATGGAGCACAGGGGAGTGGGATGCAATGGGTGCGTAGGACCCATAAGTGGAGCAGAGCACCTATTTTAGGTAGAGGTGAAAGAAACAGTCTCTCTGAGAGAAGAAATTTGAGCTGAGATATGGCCAACAAGAAGGAACTTGCCATGCTATAGAAGAGAGGAGAGAGCACTCCCGGAAGAGGAATTGGCAAGTGCAAGTGTGGGAAGGGAAGCTTGTTCAGAGCATGCTTACTGGGAATAAGGAAGGAGTCAGTAAGATTGCAGAGGTCTGTAATTACAGATCAGGCAGGGCCGTGACAACTGTTTTTGTAAAAATTATTTTCTAAGTGCCAAACAAAACCTTTGAGGGGTTTTAGTCAGATGCATGCAAGATTCAGTGCATTTTTCAGAGAATCACTCTGACTGGAAATAGGCTACAGAGGATCAAGAACAAAAGCAGAAAGAGTATCCTGAAGCTATTTAAAAAAAATAATGGGACACAGATTAGGGTTTAATATATATTTTGGATAACCAATAACATCTGCCGGTGGATTACGGGAAAGTGGAGGGAATCCAGGTGGTTCTGCGCAGTGGACACCTGTATGTACTGCGGTTGCATTTAGGGACTTTGGGCACACTGGAGATAGGCAAACAAAAAAGGAACAGAACAGCGAAACAGAGATTCAGTTTTGAGCAAATGGTTTTCACATTGGAATCTTCACTATGGTATGAAAATTAAACTTTTAAAGTAATTTGATATAATAACATTGTTTATTGTGGAATAAAATTATTATTTTTAGGATGACTTAGTAAATGTGTTAATTTTTAATGTGTATACTGACTTTTATAATGCCTTTTTGAGTAAACTTAAATTGTCTTATATCGAAAATTCTTACTTTGTTTTGAAAAGCACCAACTCCATGCTGTTAACAAAAATTTCCTCTGCAAGTGCAGGCTTTTTATGCAGACTAGTGGTATGATTTTTTAAGGTAATTAATATTTGATAATGAGTAACATGGGGGCAGTAGCATGGAAAGTCGCCAGATATATGGCAGCTAGATATAAGGATGAATTATTCAAATGAGAAAGCCAGCCTTACTGAGTGCTTGAGTTTCTTAGATTGCCCTCCTGGGCTACATTTTATATAAGCAAATTATGAAATCAGCATCGCCTTCATGCACAGAGTATTTCAACTTAGAATTTATTGCAGATAATGCTTTTAAAAGAGAAGTTCAATATTCTCACGTGCCATTTTAACAATATTCTCATACACCACACCATATTTATCATATGAGCTACATTATGAAAGAAAATGTAAATATTAAAATGCTAATTATTTTAAAACATGATGAATTGAAGATGGTCTATTTCATTTTAATAAAATGATTTGCAATAGTTTTTCTCTTTTTAACATTTTAAACAACAATTTCTCAAAGTTTGGCATGTTTTATATTTTGAAATCCATCTTCTCAAGGGCTCTGAGGGGGCTCTGCTCTGCATGTCCAGGGAATAGGTTGTAAGAGAGGAACACTGAACAAACTGGAGGGAGCTGGGTTCCAGCTCGAACCTGCAGTTACAGATGGTGTGACCTTGGGTGTGTGGCGGAACTTCTTTCCATCCCAGTGTCCTCATTTGAGATAAGTGAATGATGTCCAAGGATGTGTAAATCACCAAAATTATACAGATTCATGATATTATAAGCCATGCACTGTTACATTGGGCCAAACATATAAAATTAATTAGAAGACTAGATGTCTTTGCATACATGAAAGAAAATGTTTCAATGACTGAAAAGTGAGCCATTATGTGAAAAATGGATAAAGTGAATTTTATCATTTGACATCAAAGAGTAATGACTAATTGTTCAATCTAATATTATTTATAAAGAACCATGCAAATATCTATAACCTAAAAAGAACATAGATCTGTGGTTATTTCCATTGATATCTTGTTTATCGATTTATGTTAGGAATGCACTTAAATAACCTTTGAAGCAACATTCCATGTTTACATAGTATTTCTTTTTTTGTTAGTTGAGAAACTCATAAAATGAAAAAATACCTTATTCTGTATCCTTTGTCCCTGCCATCAGCAGATATAATTTTATCATTAAAGGTAAAGAAACCTTTTAATGCATAGCCAGTTTTCCTCACTTGAATCTGTTGAAAGCTGAAGAATTATCAGCTAAGTAAGAAAATATGCTAATTTAACTTCAAGGGTACAGGTTTGGTAAAAGGGCAGAAGGGAAGTAGGGACATAGGCTGAAGTCTTTTTATAGTGACTTGAAAGGAAAGACTGAAATAAAATTTATTTAACTTATATAATTGCTTAAGTTGTCTAATTTATCAGGATTGTCCTGTATATTTTCCAGTGGAAGAGTATTCTCTCTATAAATAATTATTTACAAGACACAGTCTAAGATATGACTTGACTAGGCTCTTAGGATAATATGTGTAAATCTATGTTCCTCTTTATTTAATATGGCAGATTCATTTTGGCACTCTCTTAAGAAGTCAAGGCTTCTAACATTCATTCTCTGAGAAACAAGGGGGCAGTGATGGTCTGCTTAAGTGGACATGGCAGCACAGATCGGCTCTTGTCATAGCTCCAAGGAAAGAATGTGCAATCACTCTGAATGCTGCTCCCTGAGCTAGCCTAGCTCCTGGCAAGAGAGTACAGAGCTCTTGTCAGTTACAGTGATAGTTTCAACAGCAGATGCTCAAAAAAGTAAGGTGGCATACCACTGTGGCTTCCAACTAGCAGCTTCACACACATTTAAGAATGGCCACAACCCTGTCTGATTTGGTATGATTTAGCTCAAGAGAATGGTGAATATTTCAGATGTTTCCACCTTTTCCTTATGTTGAATGCTGTTACCATTTAAGGTGCTATGAGTCTAGGGAGAGGGATGCAAAAACCCCCGAAATTATCTTCTGGAGGGCAAGCCCCTTGTTGTACAGGCTCCCCCTGTTAAGTGAGTGTTCTAGGAACCCATCTGTATCAGTGTACCACCTGGCTTTGTTGTGAAGAGGCTGCGTTTGACTTCAGCGAATCTTTTTTGGAGACTCGATGGTTAGCCATTTCTCGATGGGTGATGGATGAGCATACCTGCCCACATCATGCTAAGTGTTCAGCAGTTTTGGACACAAAACTGTATGACTCTCATGCCCCATCCTCCCTATCCACTCAATTTTTCCCTGAGCTACCTTTTTGTTTGTTTGTTTTCCTGGACGAAAAAGTTCCTGAAATGGAAAAGTTTTGCCAATGTGGAAGAGGTGAAACAAAAAATGGCAAAAGTTCTAAAAGGAATCAAAATTGATGAGTTCAAAAACTTTTCTGAGCAGTGGAAAAAAGTCTTGATAGGTGTATTGCATCAAATGGAGAGTACTTTGAAGGTAACTGAAGTTTAAACATGTAAGAATAAATAAATAGTTTTATAAATAAATTCCGGGTTTTTTTGATCCACCCTTGTATTAAAAAACAAAACAGAACAGGTTTCTTCCCTTCTTAATTCTCTCAACCTACCTCTTCAAGTAGTCCATGTGTACAACACAGGGCCTTACCCACTCACCTATGAAATAGACACATAAGGCACATAAGCTTCAAGTAGACACTGATTTTAATAACCTTGCTACATTAAGAGAAATTAGGGTTGCCAAATTGCTGTAATCTCCTGTATGGTTTGCAGGCAACTGACTATGCAAGTATCTGCTTTCTGGTTTAAGCTAATATCTCGGCTCAGGCCAAGTCTCTTTCTTGTTCTTTATATTTGCCTGTTGAAGCTGGGGTAAAAAATAGCATTTAGACACAGGGATGGCCAACCTGCTGGCTGCAGGCCACTTGAGGCTCAGGATGGGTATAATGCGGCCCACCACAAAATCATAAATGTACTTAAAACACTTTTTTCACTCACCAGTTTTCATTAGTGTTTGTATATTTAATGTGTGGCCCAAGACAACTCTTCTTTTTCCAGTGAGGCCCAGAGGTGCAAAAAGGTTGGACATGCCTGATAGAAAACATATGAATAAAGACATTTATTGTTTTTAGAAATTCTGTTCTGTGAAGGGCATCTTTTTGTTTAAATGCAGTTATTTGCCAGTATTTGGGACATGTTTTCTGTTTATCTTCCACCCATAAATTGAATGTCTTCTCTTTCTTAACTATGCACTTATAACACATTGTGGCCATAACTTTTGCAGTTTAAGGTGTGACTGCAAAACTAGTATGACTTTCTTCTTTCTTCACAATATAACAGATGTAAGATTCCTTCTTACTATAGATCTTAGCAACTTCAGCATATGATTTTTTCTTTATTAACTTGAAAACTTTCAACATTTTGCTTACAGGAAGCACATTTTATGGTTTCTTGTTGGCACCCCTGAATTGCTAGCATCACTACTCTTGCTATTTTGGGGGCTGTTACTCAGTGAAATGAGGGTGACTTGAACACAAGTGCTGAGAAACCACAATAGTTGATCTCATAACCAAGGCAGCTACTGAATGATTAGTGGGCAGGTAGCACATATGGACATGGTGGACAAAGGAATGTTTCATAACCCCAGCAGAATAGAGCAAGGGATTTCATCAAGCTTCTTAGAACTGTAGGCAATTTAAAACGTGAGTTGTTATTTATGGAATTTTTTACTTGATATTTTTGAGCCATGTTGAATGTAGGTAACTGAGGGTGGGGGGAGTAAAATCACGGATAAGGAAAGACTACTGTATATAATTGACAAATGATTAGAAACATGACAATATAAAGGTTTTTCAAGTTCTATTAAAAATACTCAATACAAAAAATTGGCCATTCACAGACATGAAACTCAAATAATCAATAAACATAAAAATATTTAATTTTGATGGTAATCAAGATAATACAAAATTAAACCTTGTTGTGGGCAATATAATGACCCCTGAAGATGTCCCCAGAAACTGTGAATATGATCATTGACAAGGCTAAGGGGAATTAAAGTTGCAGATGGAATTAAGTTTCCTAATCTACTGACCTTGAGATGGGGAGCTTATCCTGGGTTATGTGGGTGGGCTATTGGTAATCACGAAGGTCTGTAAGTGGAAGAGGATGGCAGAAGAGTCAGAGTCAGAGATAAATCTGAAGATAGCACACAGCTGTCCTGAAGGTGGAGGATGAGGCAGCCAGTAGAAGCCAGAAGCAAAGAAATGGGTCCTTATATGGAACCCCTCGATGGAACCCCTCGATGGATGGGATGCTATCCTGCTGACCCCCTGACATGAGACTCAGTTTGGACATCTGATCTCCAGAGCTAGAAGATAATATTTTGTGTTGCTATTAAGCCACCGCATTTGTGGTAATTCATTATAGCAGTAACATTAAATGAATACAAGCCCAATGCAATACCATGACATTCCATAAGAACAGCAAACATTTAAATATCTGACAATGTCATATGTTAAGAATGTGGAAAAACAGGAGGTATCATACAAGGCAGGTGATAATAATAAACCAGTACACCTTCTTTATGAAGCAATTTTGCAACATTTAATATGTTTATACTCCGAATCAGTTAGTTATTTGTTTCTAGGTTCATTTTAGAGAAAGTATGACATGTAAGGTCAATGAGACCTAATCAATGAAACAAATAAGCAAGCAAAATAAAACCAGAGGCATTGAAACAAAGAACAAACTGACAGTAATGAGGGGGGAGCGGGGAGAGGATACCAGGGGAAAGAAGAAGGGTCATCAAGGAACATGTATAAAGGTCACATGGACAGACCAAAGGGGGGAAGGATTGAGGGTGGGAGGTGGGGGTCAATGGGGCAGAGGAGGCAAAATGGAGACAACTGTACTTAGACAACAATTTTTTAAAAAGGAAAAGAAAAATTACTTAAGAGAACTGCTATCTTAAGAGAATTCTTGGTGTTTTCAACATCTCTTCAATTAAAATTTGGAATCAATATAAATTTCTATCAATTGGAGAATGGATAAATACTGTGTGTTTATCTGATGGAATAGTACACAGCAGGTAAATTAACTAGAACTACTTACATTAACATGGCTCAATCACAAAAATATAAATTTGAGCAAAGAAAGGACATTTCAGAAGAGTTGTATGCTAAAATCTGAATTTTGATGACATCTGATAGAACTTGGGAATTATACAGGGGGTTTCAATTTTGTAATGAGATGTGGATGTTTCTCATCTTATTTTCTGTGCTTTTAATATGCCTAAAATATTTAATAATTAAAAAACATTGAAGATAATGCCAATGTATAATTATTTACTTCTGATAAATATCTTCTACCCAAATAATATCAGAAAAATAATACCATAAAAGTACATAAACTACATATATAGTAATTTTAGCTTAGGAAAAATCAACAGGGTACATATGAGATGCCAGCCCTAGTTATGGTAAACAAACATAATAACAATTACCATGCTGAATTTACAAATGCTTTCTATCCCAACTTTAGGATTAGAAAAAGAGACATCCTTATAAAAGTAGCAATAATTTTCTTTCCATTGAATTTCAAATGAGGCAGGCTATAAATAAATTCAAATGGATATGAGATATTGTTTTATTATTGGCATAGTATAGTTTTCCCCTACTTGTTGGTATACTTGAATTTTTTACTCTTCTATCCAAACATTTTATATTATTTTATTTTTATTATTGTTTATGCTGCTACAGTTGTCCCAATTTTTCTCCCTTTGCCTTCCTTGGCCCAACCCCTCCCCCACTTCCATAGTGAATCCCTCCACCACTGCCCATGTCCATGGGTCCTTCAATATAAGTTCTTTGACTAATCCCTTCACCCTCTTTCAATCTTGATTTTTTAAATCAAATGAAATCTGCCTCAGGCCCACTCACCAAGTTGGAAAGAAATTCAATTTCTGTCTTACTGTCAACATCTCTTCTTTTAAGGGTCATTCTGGAGTGCTTGATGTGGGTCCTCTGTTTCCTTCCTGTATTAATTACTTCTGGAGGCTTATTTTCCAAGCCCAGTGGTCTGGTTTCACTGCTTCCAAATCAAGTGTGAGCATGAGGGGCTTGGTCTGACCTCGGAGCCGAGGACCCGATGCCTGTCTTCCTAGGTCTGCTGTGTGCCATTCCTTCTTTGCACCCTGTACATTTCCCAGGGGATGTCAAGGGAATAAGACAGTACTCTCTTCCATTTGAAGGACCCATCAAAATATTCTCCCTCAGTCCTAGATAATGTTTTTCTTTGGGGCCTTTGTTTTTACTTCAAACTACTCCTTAAATAATTCCCTCAACCTGTTCACCCTACTTCAGTGAATCTCTAAATACAGATAATTAGACTTTCATTTCTGAGGTTATGGGATTCTGGTAAGAGTCAGGTTCATGATTTTTTTTAAACCATACAGAGAAAAAAGAATACATAATTTATTAGCCGATTCCTGATATAGTTCTCAGTAAACACTGTGGTGAATTATACTTTTCAGAAGCTTACTCTTTCTGAATTTTGCCTCCATTCATACAGATTTGCCTAAGTAATGTTTAACATTATACATGCTCCTAAACATGCCATACCTGATGACAGAGAGCTTCACTGGTCCCCCGGAGGGATGACTGGAAGGGGACTGAGGTATGAAAAGAGAGCAGTTTCTGCTCTGAATCACTCTCAAAGGCAAGGAGGATGGAGCTAAACCGGCAAATCTCGCAGAGGGTTGTTTTCACTGTTCAAAGACTCTGGAGAATGCAGGCTCCCAAGAATTACTAGAATGACCTGAAAGTGCTGGAGTAATCTTACAACTCTCAGAAACCTTCAATTAAACCTTCTCTAGTCTCCTGGAATCTCTAGCGCACCTGTATATCATGGAGCTGAATGGATCCATGTGCCTGCCTAAAATTGTAGCTTTGCAAAGTTTGTTGGGTGCTCGGACTGAATTCACAGGCTTCATCTTGAATTGCTAAAACAATCAAAGAGCATTCATTACCATAGATGGTTTCATATCTTGGGTAGATTTGCATCCTAATAACTCTTATCACTCTGATCGGTGAAATGCACCAATAGCAAATTAATAAATGCCTTTAAATTAGACAAGTGGCCATTTCATATGATAGTGATATTCATGTTATTTGAAGAAATTACACCCATAGAACAGTAGCAGATGTTTTTCACTCCCACTATTGACAGATCAGGATACAGAAGCCTTAAACTGTATGGAGAGAGATTTAGGTCAGTGAGAGGAAATCAGTGTGCATTTAAAGACTCTTTGTGTACTTTTAAAATATGTGGTAATGTTTTAAGCAACAGCCTTTCCTTTAGAAATGCTGCTAGGGAGCTTCTGTGGAGAGCTGCAGCTGGCTGCGCACGCTCAGCGGAGCTGATGCAGCTGGAAGGGTGCCACCTAAAGGGGGGGGGTTCAGAGGAGGGTGGGGGCGGTTAAGGAGGAGATTTGAGAACTGAGGCTCACATTCTAGAACAGTACTGTCCAAAATGGGGTTGCCTTTCTTAAAGATTGAGCAAGAGGTCCCATTGCTGACCAGGGAGAAGAGATTAGAACTACTACTTACTGCTTGTTTTTTAATTTGTTTTATATTATATTACTGCCTTATTGATGTGATATTATTTTAGGTTTTATGTTATACATAATAGTAGATTGGGTTACTAGAACATGACTATAACTTATAAAAAAGCCACTGCATGTATCTAGAGTTCTGACAAATTTTTATTTATGATTGTACTGGCTAAGGTATGGCTTGGAAACAATTCAGAGACTCCTGTAAATCTGTTAAGCCAGATCTGACATGCAAGCAGAAAGGCCAGGCTACCTCAATGCCAAAGAGCCTCTAAAGTCAAGACTGTGTACAGGGCACTGATGAGAGTTTGTAGGAAAAAACAAACAAACAAAAACAATACTCCTCTAGTGGACATAGCACTGAGGGGTTCCTGGCGTGGCAGCTAGCATATGGGCTGAATGTCAGTCCATCCCTGCAAATCCTTACGTAGTGTCCTGTCTCAGGGGACTGAGGATACTGGGGAGAAATAAAATGAGAAACCATTGTATTTTGTCTGCTCTCCTTCCCCAGATGAAACTCGGTGCTTAAAAAATTAATAAATAAAGCTAAATCTTCAGGTCTGATGAGATAGTTAACTTCAATACAAATTTGGGTACCAGGAAGAGAAAGCAGGCACTTCCTATTTTATTTCTCAAACATGGCACTTTTTATTGCTTCCTCACATCAATTTCTTTTTTCTGCCTGAATAACTGCAACAAGGTGTAGACATATTGTATGGTTTTAGCCAAGGAGCAGTAGTTTGAGGAGTAAATTCAAAGAGGTCTTTAAAAAGAGAGGCTGAACTTTCCTTCATTTTTTTTTCTTCTTTCCAACTGCTGCCTGGAATGCAGAGGTGAGGGCTGGAACTTAGGCAGCAAAGTTGAATCTCAAAGGAGACTCCAAGAATGGTGAGTCAGTGACATGGAAGAAGCGCACATCCCTGAAAACTCCAGGCAGCATCCACATCAATGCTCGGGTGTCCTTTTGCAGATTTTCTTTACTTGAAATCCATAAATTTTAACCTTGTTCAAATCACTGTTTTTATTAGATTTTCTCTTCTTTTCAACTGAACTTGATCTTACCTGGATACATGAAATTCCTTCCTAGTTCCATGATTGTCTTGATTGTATCTATTCCTGTGAACCTAAGTATAAGGAACAAATAACTCAGGAATCTTCTGATAATTATAAGTTATCATTGCAAGCCATCTAGTAGAATTTTATAAGAGAACTGTCAACGACTTTTGGTTATACAGACCCAGATTCCAATCTGAGCTGTGCCACCTGCCAGATAGACAGACTCACGTGTGTGAGAGAGATTTCTTGGGTGTGCCCTTTCCTCTGTGTCTTGTAAAACCAGCTCATGGGATTGTGTTTATCAAATGAAAAGATATATGTAAAGTACCCGCCATTGAAAGTTGCTCAATGAGCATTAGGTACTCTCTAAAATTTTTCTAGTAACTTGCAAGTTCCTTAACTTTGTACATTACTGCTTAGCACTCTGCCTTGCACAGAGTACATACCAAATAAATGATTCTTTAATAAGATAAGGTAAAGGTTTTTAAAGGCTTTATAAGCCATATATCTTTTTTTTCTCATTTGAATTCAATTTTCAAATTAGGTCAAATGTTATTCTAATGTTCAGAAGGATTCTCAGGCCACTTGAGTTCACAAGTTCACAATTTACAACTGGGGAGTTAGTTTGAAATTTGGTAGAATCTGGCTCTTTATTCCATGGTGTGTCAAAACAAAAACAAACGAAAGCCCAACAACAACAGAAACAATGCACACAATTCTTTTGGAGATTAAAATGAACATTCTAAGTTGTTTTGAATGCATGAAAGCACCATTTGTCTTAAGGGCAAATACAATTTGGAGTCAGCATATCATGAGCAAAGTCATTTCTGTATAACATGTTCAATAACTTGAACTCAGTACCATGTTACCGGGGACACTAAAAAATTAGGTAATTTTATTTTCCTCAAATATATTCTACTGTATCTATGTGTTTATATTTTTATCTGTCTCAGCAAGATAATTATGGGGCTGAGCAGCCATGACAGAGACCCGGAGCACGTCCCTGAACGTGGATGTGGGAGTTTGCCCATGTCAACCTGGAGATGCAGTGAGGGGCATTTTCCCTGGTTAATGACCTGCATGATGTGTCATAATTCTTTCATGTACAAGTGGTTTTGTTAATTGTGCTTTTCTGTTCTTTTCTCAGGTATGTCTGACAAAAAGATCTGTTCTCATCACAAATGTTCTATGCCCTTTTTTTTTTCATATTCTGTGGTCCAGAGATATTTCAGATGTTAGAGAGGAGGGTTAGAAAGAATAAAAGGGTGGCAAAGAAGCTGAAGGGAAGTGGAAAACTTTCTTTTTCACCTCCATAAACTGTCTCTGAGAATACCAGACCTCTTCACCCAGCAGACAGATAGCATTTGAGTTATAACTACTTTAATCCATCTTTAGTCTAAAGGGAAAGTAAACTTACTGGAATAGTGACATAATATTGGAGATGGAGAATCCATCACCACCAAAATGACAAATCTCTTTGTATATCCTATCCTCTTGTTATTCATTTCCAGGATCCACTAATATGGCCATCAAAAAAGGAAACTCCAATTCACTGTACCATATGACATATTTTTATGTCATTAGAATATTTGGAGAGCCTTAAAAAGTAAAAAATAGAACATGGAGGAAACTAGGAGAAAATAAAGGATTAAGAAAGAGGCTGCAGTTTTCAATATACAAGTGCTGGCTCTTAAGCTGAGCATCTTATGTGAATAGGATCTAGTGAGACGCTAACGAAAGTGTCCCACAACTTTTTGCCAGATTCCATGCTGTATGCACGCATCAAACTGTATTTGAATGAAATCCATGTATCGTTTCTACTTTAAGTAAAATGAATGGAGCTTTTAATGGTGTGATGATATTTGAGACAGTCCCACATCGGGACTTTATCAACACATAGTTTCCTTAGGGAGGAGTTAAGGAGCAGACTGTCAGGGAGGGAGGACCAGAGGCCAGGACAGCAGGCTCCACGCGAAATGTGCCTGCGAGGATGCCTGTCTCAGGACGTGTGCTTGGTCCGTACCCAGACTGTTCTCCCCGCCCCTGCTTCTCGCTGTGAGTGGGGAGCAGCCCCAGGTACCACAGGGCCTGAGTGAGAGCACAGAAGCAGCCCCAGAAAACAGGTTTTGTGGGTAATTTGTTCACATTGACAGATTTATTTATTTTGTGTGCACGTGTCTATCAAAGTCCTGGGAGGAATTCCTTCCCAAATGCACTCTGACACGTGTTGGTGTCCTTGGTACCAGGAAATGATGCCGCTTTTTGGAGGGTTTGGGACTATAAGTGCAAATATGTGCACTGCCTAAATTACCTCCTGGGTGAAGCATTTATCATCATCAAGATTTTACTCTCCTGGTTCACTTTAAACTCTAATTTTATATGTAGAAATACTACAAGGAAGCTATACAATAATCAGTGGATGATGGTGAAGCTATTTAAAAAAAACTCTTCTGTTGTTTCAATTTTTTTCACTATGGGGCCATGAAATTGCTTCAATTTCCATTTCTTTTTCCTCTAGTGCTTAATTTTTTTAAAAAGTTTGAGTTAGAAATTTTGAAGCCTCCTATTTCTCTGCTGGGCTTTTGTGTTAAAGGAATTGTATGAAGTTTATGAAGGAACTAAAGACAGCATGTGAAAAAAAGTCAAAGAGAAAGATGTCTTGCTTTTAATAGTTGTTTGACATTTATATTTGCTGATTATACCATCAGCGAAAGTCTAATCAGTTTTGACATTTGTATTTTTAAATGCTCAAGGAATATATTTTTCATCTCTAAGCATTGTAGGTTTGTGTTTAGTTATGAATGTTTTTCCTCTCTTAGTTGGCTTGGCATACAAGGAATGACTTTGGCCCTACAAGGCAATCACCAACAGTATTTCTAGTAAGATCTGGTTAATTAAATAGTTTTAAAACCATGAATAGGATATACATATATGGCTTCTTTTTATTGTTATTGAACTTAGTAGGGTGACACTGGTTAACAAACTCACAGATTTCAGGTGCACAATTCTGCAACACGTCATCTGTGCACTGCGCTGTGTGTTCACTGTTCCCCACCCCGGCCAAGTCTCGGCATCAACTCTGGTCCTCTCTGCACTCTCCTCCCCCCACATGTCTTTAAATGGTCTGACTGTGGTGTATAATAGCTGTTAAGTATGGATTTCTGAACATCACCTAATTCGAAAGCCTTACATTTTACACTTTTTTTTTGATGTAATAGCACACAACTTTTGAAAGTTGTTGAAAAGTTACAAGCTCTTAGGTCTCCATAATTATGATTTTTGTGTGTGTACATGTGTGTAGCTTTCTTCCTCTAGATTCTAAGCCTCTTGATGTGGAGTAAGGTCTTCTATCCCCATGTGCCACTTTGTTTCATCTTTTTATTCTTAGATACCACATCTCTTCTGCCACATTGGAGATGCTCAATAGACATTTATTTAATAAGTGAATAAACAAACAAGTGAATGAATAGAGCAAAATAAAACCTAAGAGAGAAGAAACATAACATATTAGCATGAAAGGAGATTGCTGCTTTTGCTATGTAAATTTATGAACATTTTTTGTAGAAATAAATGTCTTAGCAGTAGTGGTGTGTTGTAATAGATTGTGTTTCAGAACTTAGAGACTCAAGCATTGTGTGTTTCAAAAAACAAGGAAAGACTAATTGGAACTCCTATCAGTGGCACTGAATGAGTAGAATAGCATTCTGAGGGCTTTAAGTCAATTCTACATAGAAAATCATGCATGGTGGCCAAATGTTTCCCTTGACATGTTACTACTTTCACATGTATGTAGTTTCACTCCTGAGAAGCTGATTAAAGCATCTGAATGATTTTTCATGTGCATACAGCCTATTGGCTCTATCTCCAATATTTTGGATTTGATTGCTATTCACTGTCTCTATCTGTGTAACCTCATTCTTCACCACCAACAGTTCTGTTTTTTAACGAGTCTCTCTGATGCCCCTCTTTCCTTTCTTCCTCCCCTTAGCATATCCAGTGATCCTTACAAGCTTCAATAAGATCATACCCATTCCCTGGTTCAAATGCTCCAATGGGTTCATTGCAATGAGACTACAATTCAGTCTCACCCCTCTTCTCCCTCCCTCCCTGACTCTATAGGATCTGGGCTTCCCCCTTCTATGGTTTTATCTCCTGTGTACTGCCCCTTTTCCACTTCACCACAAAGGACGATGACTGTATTCTAAGCCTCCTCTCGTTGAAGACTCTTCGCATTTGCTGTTTTCTCTGCTTGGGAGGCTCCTTAACTTTGTCAAAAGATGGCTCCTCACCCCTGCAGCCTTTGTTTACCTGTCATCATCCAATGCCTCTACTTCTAGTTACCGTGGCTGAGTCAGCCCCACATCCAAGTCACTGGGTGACTGCGTTGCTGTGTTTTACTTTTTTCATGTCATTTCTTACTATTAGGAGCTAAATGACTGATTTACTATTTGTTTTCTTGCTTAGCTATTGTTGCTTAGAATGTAAGCTTATTAAGGACCTGGGCATTCTTGGATTTGGAGGGGTATAGGTTTATTGGTCTTCGCTGCAGTTTCAGCGCTCAAACCTGAGCCCAGAGAACCTTCTCTGTGAATATCCACATCTGAGACATCAACCATTTTGGGGGTTATTTTGCAGAGTCATTCTCACATACCTTCTTGCTTAGTCATCAGTAGAAAAAACACATAATTGTTCAAAGGCCTGGTTTCCTATCTATACTTGGTCAGCACTTTTTCATAGACAAATTGAGTAATCTCTCTTGACAGTTTTTCATGTAAGATGACCACACACTTCAGAGAAATGTCCAGGAAGCTGAGGCAAAACTGAGGACAAAAGAGTCAGTAACTTGCTCAAGGTCTTATGGCTCCGAGTAGGTCTCCTACAGCAGCCACCCTCGAGAAACCGGACTCCAGAGGTTGTATTATTCTGTCTTTCTCTTTACTCTGTAGCTGGTGGCAGAGGTGAAGTTCCAGAACCCCCAGGAGCACACCTTAGCTGTGATTGCAGCATGGGCATTGTGGAGAATATAAACAATTATTTATATAAGAAAAAATAATCTTTCTTAGGGTTCTGGTAATGGATAGTTTTAGGTGCAGGGTTTGCCTGGTGCTGGGACCACTTCAGATCAGCTGTCCCAACAGTACGAGCATTACTCAGGAAAATGGCTGTGTGTGAGTACAAGCAAAGAGGGGCCAGCAGTAGGATGAAAGGAGGTGGTATGTGAATACTGGGGAGAGAGGAAAGACTTTCTCATCTTCGTGTAATTGGAAAAATGATGCCAAACAATTTGCAGAAATGATATGGCCATTAGGTATGTGCAGTATATATGCACTGCTCCCATTTCCTCTGGGAACATGCATTCAATTTATGAAAAACTATTATTATATTCTGGTACAAAGCATATATTTCATTCCACAGGATAGACCTCTGTGCTTGAAAGATGTTGTCTTTCAGTGAATGTGATAGCCAGTCTCTCAATAGGCCATGTTACCATTGATAAAGCTGATCACTGCTGGCTGATGCCTCATGTAGTAAGACCAGTAAGTAATGCCACTGACTTCAACTTATTGCATTACTTCCTTTATGCTGAAGTGAGTTCCTTGGTGAGAGACAGTATTGAGTGTGAGATGTCTATCTCATGAGCTCAATGTTTGTGTCTCTTCAAAATTCATATGTTGCTAACTCTCAATATGATGGTATTAATATTTGGAGAGCAAATCTTCGGTAGGTAATTAGGCTTAGATTAGGTCAGAGGAGTGAGGCCCTCATGGTAGGTAGGGTTACTGTCCTTAGAAGCAGATAGAGTCAGATGTCTCTCCACACATGCACGAAGAAGATTTTAAGCAAAATAGAATAGAATAATCTATTCTAAGCAAAATAAGCTAATCAGAAAAGACAAATATTGTATTATCTCACTCATATTTGGAATCCAACAAGAAAATAAACTGGTGAACAGAATAAAAACAGAGGCACAGATACATGGAACAGACTGACAGATCTCAAGGGAGAGGGGTTGGTGGGGGATTGGAAGCGATCAGTCAAAGGACATATATGCATACATGCACAGCCCATGGACACAGTTAGCAACGTGGTGAAGGCTGGGGGAGAGGAAGCTTGCTGGAGTGGGGAAAAAGGTGGGGGAAATTGGGGACATCTGTAATAGTATCAACATTAAAAAATAAAAAATAAGAGATAAATAAAATAAAATATCTTGGAGTTAATGTCTTCCAAAATGACAGAGCTATGCAAATATTTAAAAAAAAAAACACTACCTCTATAAAGATATAAGCATTAAATCCCAGGTGTTAGATTTATTGAAAATATGACAAAATTAATGATCATGATAGTTTCTACATATGAAGTTACTATTGAGATTTATTTAGAATACTGGAATATTATGGTTGAAAAGAAAATTAAATATCAGTGAATCTAGCCTGCCTCTTGATATTGAATGAAAACAGTCTTCAAAAAGTTAGGAGACTTCAACATGTTTACTCAGCTTGTAAGTGTTTAAGTCATTGTTAAGAACTTGGGTTGTCATGAGTTTTTTATGCCATTTACTGCACAGGCCGTTTGCACAATGTCAACCTTTGAAATGATTTTTTCCACTCCCGTCTGTCCCCTCAGTCACCGTGGGGCAACTCACAGGGTCTGAGGTCATCAGAGTTCTTTCAATTGCTGCTTATTTTATGGATAAAGGCAAAGTGGTTTCATTAAACCATCAGTAATTAAAATGGAGTAATATTTGCACAAACATATTTTTCTTAATTAGAGAAATGGCCTTTTTATATTTGATGCCTTCAGAAAGACTCTAGTACCTAACAGAGTACCTACCCATAGCATATAGTATTTGCTTAAAAAAACTTATTGGATAAATAATTGTGAAACTTTAAAAGCAGCATTGTTGTAATGGTCGATAGCATTTTGAAGTTGAGCTTTCTCGAACTTGAGCAAATTTGTTATATATATTTTCATTCAGAGATGGAAAAGTATCCAAAAGGATGTTTGGCATTTAGCATCTTTCTCTGTGCTCTTTTTTAAAATGGTCATATTCTGGCATCTTGTCAGTTTTACAGGAACCTACTAAAATGTTTATTCTATTATTTGCATATAAAGAACCTTATGGTAAAATATAGATTCATGCTCTTGTTCAGAGTTAAGGTTGGCTTCATTGTTCCTAATTTGTCCACAGCTTTGTATCTTTTTCCACAGCTAAGTTATTAGTCTGACAGTAATTTCCTGCATTGAAACAGGATTGTCATCATTGTGCAGGTTAACAAGATCAGGGTTGCAAAAAGCATCATTCAATATTAGTGATAGAAATATTCTCTGACCTACCACACCACTTCTTACTGTCTGCTCTTTGTAACAGCCAATCACAAGAAAGGTTCGACTCTGTTTCAAAATCCTAATCGTTTTTGGAGAAACTTTTATAACTTAAATCGTATGCAACTGCATCGTAACTGTGTTAACAAAATATAATTAGATTGCAACTGATAAAAGTAATATTCATAAATTGATAAATAGAAATGGATGCAGTAAAAGTCTTAAAGGATTTATAGAACCTCTAGCAGCTGGAGCCCTGATCTTGTGTACTGTAATCTATGACCAACAGGTGGCAGCAGTTCCCAGAGAGTTCTCACTGGAAAGCACATAAAATCATACAAGTTATAACTCATGCTTTATTCTTCACTAGGGTTGTATAAAATACAGTGTATTTAAACTGATTGATAGATGCCTCCATTTTCTGCTTTAGAAACAAATTACTTTATTCAATTATATTTAGAATTATATGTATAGTGCATTTATTTATTCTACTGTGTTGAAATATGCATATATACAGTACACCAATAACTGATTTCCTTCTTGTTGAAGGAAGTTGGGAAATAATAATGCATTGAGTACATTAACATTTCTAATTCTTTATCCCTGGGGATGTTTTAAAGAAATGACTCTACTGATTTCTTACAGATTTCCATTTAGCTATAAGACAGGACTGGATTATAGTTGTTATTTAGAAATAGGGCACAGCACAACTACAGAGGTTCGTAAAATTCAGGATCAGAGGTATTGGCAATACCACATGTGGCAGTTCTGCTGTGGGCTGGCCTTTACTGAAGAGAGTATATTGTTGTTATGTACTTCGTTGTATCCTTGAAAATGTATAAGTAACTATGTATCAATTGATTAGTTTATTTGTTCCATTGTGTCTTTCATTACAAGAACACACATTAACACAATTAAAACAAATACATTGATATATTTTTTAAAGTTATAAAAGAAATCAGGGTCACTTGCAGATGTATTGGGACTAATCAGCTAATGGAGCTAACAGTGTCACTACTCCAACTCCATTAAGTGTTGCATATTCAATTAGTTTTAAGGACAGACTTCTGACACCTGGTTCAATCAGTTCAATAGGCACTTTGGACAATGTCAAGAGACATTTTTGTTGTCACAACCAAAGGGGAAGTGTTATTGGCACCCAATGTGGGGCAAGTATCTGTAACCACAGGTGGCAAACACAAGGCCTGTGGGCTGAATCCGGGCCTCCACCTTGTTTTATCTGGCCTAGCACCTGGTTTTTACCCCGCAGCAGTGCCAAGCTCCTTGCGCCTAGTTAAGGAGTAGTTACATTTACACAGTCCTAAAATTACATTTGGCCCTTTGAAGACAACCTCGAGGCTGATGTGGCCCCCGGTGACAATGAGTTTGACACCCCTGTTAAACAATATACAATGCCCAAGGTAGTCCCTCTGAGAAAGAATTATCTCTCCCCCAAATGGCAATAGTGCCGAAGATGAAAAACTCTGTGGAATTCACTACATAGTAGGCTAGAAAAATCAGTATATCCACATTTTAGGAATATATTAACAGAAAGGTCAACTAATTAGAATCCAGGTGCACAAATTGAAAGGTAAAACTGCTATTAGAGTAGGAGAAAAATTTATCCATCCTTTGATGCATAAGAGACCATAGTGTAAAAAGCTTTCCTGAAAATAACAAATGTGAAGTGCTCCAGTACAGGAACCCCAAGGGGCAAGTGTGTGTTTTTACCCTGTATAGTCAATTCCTTTAGGGAGCTTCATTAACTACCCAGCAAAACTGAAAGACTTAGCATATCAAACCTGTGTTTGCTAAACAAATTTTGTGCTGAATATACCACTGATACATTACTATGTGTTTAGGGCTTTTGAATTCTTGATTTATACTCCAAAGAATAAAGGCAGAAAAACCATTCTTTTCCTATTCATTATGCCCCTAAAACTTATAAAAATTGCTTTCCACCTTGGGAATTAGGGAATATAGGAAAATTCATGGAGTTGTTTTTGATCTTTTCGTCTGACTTACCCTTGTACAACTGTGTGTGTCTGTGTTTTGTATGAAGACATTCCAAATAGTGAAGTCTTTTCATTTCTAGAAAGCTCTAGCAAAAAAAAAATATTTTGTGAGGTTTATGATTACTGAGAACTAGAGAATATTATAAATATTATCTACTGTAAAAGTTCTTTAGATCCAATAAATAGAAAATATAGCACTTTTGTAAAATTACTGCTAAGCAACTAAAATAGTGCTTATCTTATAAAAATGTACTTAAAAAATTGGACTTGGCTTAGAAGTTCATATTGCATCAAAATGCAAATTTAAATTTTGAACCATGGATTTCATTGCTAAGAAGTTCATATGTGGCATCCAAGAAGCACATTTACGGTTCATTCGAATTCTTTTTTTGAAAGAACAAAAAGTAAACAAGAATTGGGGAGGTTATGCTGACCCAATAAACAAGTTTAGCATAATGATCCAAAGCTTAATATATCGGAGATAACTGCTCTGTCATGAGGCTTCTTAGATTTCTAGCACTACATAAGTAGAAATGCAACTTCCCCGTGATATAAAGGCTTGACTCCCTCTGTTTTATAATGAAAAGAAATGTGTCTCTGACTTTGCAGATCAAGGCCCGTGCTTTGGTTAAACTGATAAGCATTTTTCAATTTTCTGTGCATGGCTTGTTTTCTTCATGAGAGCTCTGTTGTATAAAGAGCAAAAATGAGATTACAAATACAACTTCGGCCAAATGATATTTTCACATATTTTACAATACAGTAAAAAGAAAGCAAAGGCAGACAATATCTATGATGCTTTTATGTTGAAATTCATTGCACAAAAAGAAAGTGTGTGACATAAATTGTCAACAGAATTACTTGCATGTCTTTGAGGAATGCTTTGGGTAGAAAGTATATAAAATAGTTCTAAGAAGAAAGTGTTTCTTCTCACAGCATGTAGTTTTTCTTCACATGTACTTTCCATAATCGAAAACAGTTCTTTATTCTGTTTCAAATCTTTTGTAGTGAAACTTGCATGAGGAAAATATATAGGCTATTGACAGGAGACCACAATTGTCTTATCAGGTTGAATCAGAGACAACCCAACTTGTCTAATAATTTTTGCCATTATTGTTAATAAGGCAGTATAGTTGAGGTTGATCATGTCAGATTGCATGTTCATTCATTTATAAATGACTGTTCACTGAGCATTTGCTGTATGTGAGATACTCTTCTGGGAGCTGGGAATGAAGCCTTCAATGCGATGGTCAGTCTCTCTGCCCTTGGGTCCAACAAGATCACCAGAATGACCGAGCCCATCTTGTGCTCTGCCCTTCTCAGGTCTGTGGATCCTGAGTACAAAGATGGAAAACTTCGCAAACACTTGTGCTCACCAGAAATATTAAAGTAAAACATACTATTTTAAGGATCTGTTTTAAATCCTAATGATGTTCTAATACCAGCAGTAATGGTATATTATAAATGTTTGCTTCTTGACCATGAAATGTTTTAAAATCTTTATATTAATATTTAACAATCCTATTTGACTATAGTTTTCTCATGAGTGAATATTTTGATGGGTTTTAATACAGTTAAATTATTATTATGGGTCTCAAAATATATTTCTTTCTTATTTATTTATTTATTTATTTATTTATTTATTTATTTATTAGTACTACTCTGCTTGGACATAAAAATTTAGAAACACTGTAAACTTCTGACATCCAGAATTGCAAAGAACAGAGAAAAGCCTGGGTAACTCAAATTATATTTCATAAATGAGATCTCTCAAGTGCTTTTCAATTTGTTTTATGAAACATTGATTTATAAATAAACATAGACAAATGGAAGCTTAGAGACTTGAGCTGAGTTCATGTTTTGCTCTTCAGAGCATTAAGCAGATATTAACTTCAACATGTAGTACAAGTTCAAATAAGTTGAACATGACCCAGATTGTGAGGAGAGGTAAAATTTGAGATATCAGTAGACTTATCCTCAAACTCAAACCCACTTTTTAAATTAAATAAAAACTCTAGTGTAGATAGTAAATTCTTGTTTAAATACCGTATAAAATATTAGCCGAGGTCACCTGTATGGGGGATGGGAATGAAGAAACCTGCTTTGGTTTAGAAACCACAGACAAGGTGGGGAGAGAAGCAAAATATAAGTACCATATCTGCTGGGAAAATGAAAAGAAGTCTCACAATGCAAATGAAAAAGAAAAGAAAAAGAAATGAAAGAATAAACCATTAATAGGTTGTCTCAGTAAAGCAGGTTTCTGCTTTTTCTCATATATAATCTTCATGTTGACTGTGCTTCAATAAAATATATTGTGTTTGTTAATATTAAGTCTAAAGTCTCATATCTGGTTCCCCAGAACTTACCACCCTCAAGGACATAGTGTCCAACATGACTGCCATCTGTGGGGTGGATTGATCCTGGTTACTACTTGTAAAATCTTGGTTGCCTCCCTTACTAAAAGCAAAGCAAATCCTTTGTGTTTTCAGTGAGAAGGTTTGGTCTTGTCAAAGTAGGTAATGGGAAAAGAAAAGTTCAGGACTCTGGACTGCAAGTTCATCTGCCCATTGTCAAAATAAACAACCTCCCTCCATCACATCATCTAGAGTAGATTTCTTTGCTTGGGTCATTTCTTTTCCTCTTGAGTTTTTTGGTAAACTTTTTACTGCATGAAATGTCTTTACTGGGAGTGAGGTGGTAGTTGGGGGCAGAGGATCGCAAATCATAGTGTACTCCATATTTACAACCCCCCAGTTTCTTCATTAATTGGTAAGTCTATGACCAACAGGTATTTATAGAATATACACATGAGTATTCAACATACTGTTATATGCTTGCTAGATACCAATGTGGATTTTGTGTGCCTTTATAACAGAAGTACATATGAAGTCTTCTAGAAGAGCACAAAAGAAAGATTTAACAAATATATTTATTTTCCTATTGTCAAAAAACCTTTCCATAAAAAACCTTTCCCCATGACCTTTGTTAGTATGAACTGTTTACGTTTTAAAAAGGGAAGTAAGCAATTGTAGTTCCAAATGAACATATGAAGATATTTATCATCTTCTAAAGTTTAATACTAAAACCCTCTCCCCACATATGAAGGGGTTTATTTTTTTCAACATCCCCTTTTGGGGTAATGGAGTGAGAATTAGGAAGTATAGTTACCTGCGGTAAAGACAAAAATTTTCAGATTATATCTGCTAGGAGAGAATTTAAAAAATTGTACAGCAATTTTTAATAAAAGAGACAAAGTAAAACTATGGAAAAAATCAACTGAAGAAGAATATTATAATCAGTATTTAATATCTCATATTTCTAAAATTACATAAGATAAATTAGATAAGATATCATGTCTTAAGATTTTATCATTAATATTCAGTCCTTAATTAAATTAAATAGTCATATATTTAATAAATAAAATATAAATGATATAACAGGTAAACACATGAAAAAGTATAATGAAAATTATAATCCTACTTATTTTTAATTTAAGTAATATTTTATGGTTTGATTATAGTTGACATACAATATTATATTAGCTTCAGGTGTACACCCCAGTGATTAGACATTATATTACTTACTAACTGATCATCCAATAGATCTCATACCCATCTGACACCTTAACGTAGTTATTAGAATATTATTGACTATATTCACTATGCTGTACTTTATATCCCCAAGACTATTCTATAATACCCAATTTGTACTTCTTAATTTCTTGACCTTTTTTACTGAACCCTCCAACCCCTGTCCCATTTGGCAACTGTCAAAATGTTCTCTGTATCTATGAGTCTGTTCCTGTTCTTTTTGTTCATTTATTTTGTTTTTTTTTTTAGATTCAATTGTTGATTAATATGTATTTATTGCCATTTTATTGTTTATTTTTTTTTACCTTTTCTTTCTTCATCTTATCAAAGAACATGTAATACTGGATTGGTGCTGATAATCTCCTTTAGCTATTTCTCATCTGGGAAGCTCTTTATATGTCCTTTGATTATAAATGATAGCTACGCTGGGTAGAGTAATCTTGGTTGTAAATCCTTGCTTTTTTTCACTTTGAATTTTTTTGCCAATCTTTTCTGGCTTGTAAAGTTTCTTTTGAGAATTCTGCTGACAATTTAATGGGAGCTCCCTTGTAGGTAACTAACTGTTTTTCTTTTGCTGCTTTTAAGATTCTTTGTCTTTAACTTTTTGCATTTTAATTATGATGTATCTTGGAGTGAGACTCTTGGGGTTCCTCTTGTTTGGGACTCTGCACTCCCTGGACTTCTATGTCTATTTCCTTTACCAGATTAGGGAAGTTTTCTGTCATTGTTTATTCAAATAGGCTTTCAATTTCTTGGGCTCACCCTTCTCCTCTGCCAACCCCATGTACACTTGGTGTTGTTCCAGAGACTTCTTGCACTGTCTTCATTTTTAAAGTATGATGATTAATGAGCATATCCTCAAAAGAAGTAAATTAGCTGCAATACAGCATTTTAACTATTATTTTCTTTTCATGTAGATTATTTGGTATTTGTATATATCAATTTAAAAGGTTATCATTAGCATGGTTAAGAACATGATATTGTTAGGGAGGGGGGGTGGGAGGGCTTGATTGGGTGGGAGGTAGGGAGGGGGGTGGGAGGACTTGAATGGGAGTAAGGGGGTGAAAACTGTACTTGAACATTCATTTAAATAAAAAAAAAGAACATGATATTGTGCTTAAAGAAACTATAATCAGAAAACTGGATCATAATATACATTGTTTAATTGTGAGATTATCCCTTTCAACAAAGACACAAATATCAAATATTGCAGGTAATAGAATTTCCAACATTGTTCTGACATAAAGAAAAGCAGACTTGCTTGCAGTATAGTGAATACAAAGAGCAACAAAAGAGACGTCAGCAATGTAATAACATACACAGAGTTAAACAGTTCTTTTTCAAAGAAATATAGAACTAAAATATTCCTAAAGGTCACATGCCATCTCTATAGCCCATTTAAGGCTTCTGAAATGCCACTCTGAAGTAAAATAACTGCCTCTCCAGAAGAGCCATTCCATTAGAGAGCCAACTAACATCAGTACAGAGACAAATGGGAGAAGAGGAAATTGATTTTACACTTGTGCTGTAAGTGTGGTCGAATGTTATAGGCCAGCACGTCAAATAGGGTCCACAGAATTGCTGTGCCTGAACAATAACAACAGAAGGGGATGTGGTTAAATACAGCTTAATAATAGGTCTGATGTACTCGGTGTATAATAAAATATTTATTTCCTCTTTCTATTTGTGATATGACATATTCATATATCATTTTTATTTTTGTTAATAAATTTGTTTTTCTAGTGTTCCTGTAACTAATACCTTCATTTCAACTCACACTCTCACACACACATACTCGCAGGCATGCACACATGTGGCAGCAATGCTTTATATTTTTGTTTGATTTAAAATGTATAAATTATGCTTACGAAAGTATTTTAATTAAATTTCATTTCATATGATACCTATTTCCTATGCAAATGTTATTCATATTAAAATATAAAAATGCTATTTATTGAAACTTGAAGTTCATTAGACACACGAGTGGTACAAAATGAATGTTCGCCTTTCAACTTTCTGTGCTTCCTTTGCCTTCTCAGCGATGTTTCAGTTGCAACAATGCTCCATTGGGACCCGGTATTTCTTTCCAGGTGTTTTCAGCCTTACTGTGCTTGAGTAGAGTCAGGCATGATGAATGTGACACAGCGTGTTCCTTCCTTGCTGCACTAAAGAATCTCAAGGGGTAAAAAGAAAACTGGGCCATGACATTAAAAAAAAAAAACAAAAAACAACCTAGGATACTCTTGGCAGCTTAACAAGAAAGTATAAATAATGTTTTTTTTTCCCTCTTACAGACACTTAGGGCTGTTCAAGACCAAGATAGCCTCTCTTCACATGTTGCTGAACATGTGGCCAATTCCAGTGTAAGTTGAAGGGTGAATGAATTTCCAACAAAGTAAGGAAATGTCGTTTGGGAAATTTGGTTATTTCTTAAAGATGGTTCCAACCGAGCAACTCTTGAAATCCACTCCGTCTCTTCTCTTTACTTTCCTTCACATCTGGTCCTTCCCGGTTTCTACAGATTTTGTAATCTCTTATCACTCCTCACTACTCCCGTTTATTTCCTTTCATTCTTCCTGAGAGAGAAGAGAGATTTTGTTCCATGCACATTATCCATACATTATCCTAGGATATGGGCTGCTTAGTGGAATTCAACTCTTTCTTGAGGAAAAAACAAACAAACAAACACTTTGCCCCAACTCCAAGTTGAGAGGAAAGGAGATAGAATTGTATTCTGAACATTCTCTTACTGGAAATCTCACTTTATTTATTTATTTCTGACTGAGGTTGACATATAACATTATAGTAGTTTCAGATGTACACTATAATGATTCAGTTATTTGTGTATATTGCCTGGTGATTTCCACAATATCCCTACCCATAGTTACAAAACCTTTTTTTTCTTGTGATGAGTAATTTTAAGATCTACTCTTTTGGAAATCCCATGTAAAATGCAGTACTTTTTTGAGTTTGATTGTTTTACTGCTATCTTTACTTATATGCTACATTCAAAACCCCAAACTGACAACTAGTCATTCATTGCAATTCCCCTTTGCATGTTTTAGCTCATGCAATGGTTTTGATTTTAGTGTATCATAAGACAGGAAGCAGACTATAATAACGCATTTTTTTTGTAGTGAAAGCAGCAAATCACCATGTGTTTATTAACCATTTATTATTTTCAAGATAATTAATTTCATTTTCTAAGCAAAAATATAAGTGGTCTCTACCTCTGTATTAATCATGGTTTTCCAGAGAAACAGTACCAGTAGGACCTACCTACCTATCTATTGATCAATATATGGAAGGAGGTTTATTATGAGGGAGGGACTCACAATTATGGAAACTGAGAAGTCCCACACAACCTGCCACTTACAAGCTGGAGGTCTAGGGAAATCAGTAGTGTAGATTCAGTTTAAACTCAAAGGCCTAAGAGCCAAAAGAAAATACGATTTAAGTACCAGTTTGAGTCCAAAGGCTGAGAGAAGCAGGAGTTCCAGAATCAGGGTAGGAGAAGACAGATGTCCCAGCTTAAGTAAGAGAGCAAATTTACCCTTCCTCTGTTTTGTTGTTGTTGTTGTTGTTCTGTTTAGGTCCTGAACAGATTGGATAATGACCACCCACATTAGTAAGGGTGATCTTCTTTACTCAGTCTAATTCATATACTAATCTCTTCTGGAAACACCCTTACAGATATATCCAGAAATAAAGTTTAACCATCTATTTGGGCATCCAGTAAAGTCAACACATGGAATTAACCATCATAACCTCTTAGGAACTTAGATTCTTTTGGGGGGAGTGGGGACATAATTACATGAAAAATATAGTCTTATGTTTGTGTAGCTCTTGATAATCTAAAATAAATTGCATGTATAGTCTCTTACCTGGGCTTTATAAAAATTCCACGAGATAGCTAAATCAACTATCATTACCCACATTAAAATTAGAAAATTGGGGTGCAGATAGGCACTTAAAAAGCTAACTGCTTACCTGATTAGCTAGCACATGGTATGTGTTCTTTCCAATCTAATTATTTTAAATCACTACATTTGTGACTGCAGCATGTTGCAGATCCTGAGAAATTGGGAAACCACACATAATTTTATACTTTCAGGCTTTCATTATAGAACAAGACCATTTGTGTTACCAGCATGGAAAACTAGCAATCCATAAGCCAGCTGTAGCATGAAGTCACGTTTTCTTTGGCTTATCCAGTGTTGATTCTCAAATCATCTTAAAATTAGTCTCTGACACATGAACCTGATGTCCTGCAAAAATCTTTACACATAGGTTTTCTTGTATAATTAGAAGTCTAAGAACATTGGGCCTGCTTTCTGGTTTGCAACAAGCGCTTGGAGTTAGGGAGGTGGCCATGTCTCTCTGCCCCGGTTTCTCTTCACTGATGCCTTCTTCGCTTTTCGATACCCTTTTGACCCCTGAGGGTGTTCAAATTCACAACCTCACTTGATCAATCAGCACACGATTTTGGTCTACTGGTAGCTACCATCACTGTAAATAATATGTTTATAGCTCCATTTTTGAATTTGTCAAATTTATGTGATATTGAGCCCTGATTATGAAAGATTAGTTATACTACTTTCATTTACCCTTAACCCACTTAAAAATGTATAATACAGTATTTTTAGCTCTTTTATTGGCTATCACTATAGATTTATTGAAAATCTTTACAACTGTACATATTTCTTGATAATCATCTATGTGATAATTGTCTGACTCCCCAAATGTTTCTCTCCCACCTATATACCATTACTGCTGTCAGCTATTCAATTGCTTTCAAAATGTCAGAATTGATAACCTCTATAGTTTTTTTTAAATCCTCACCCAAGGATATATTTTACTGAGTTTAGGGCAGAGAGGAGAGAGAAAGAGAGACACATCAATGCAAGATAAAAACATAGATTGGTTGCCTCCCATATACACCCCGACTGGGTATCAAACCCATAACCTAGGGTATGCACACTGACAGGGAATCGAACCCTCAACTTTTTTAGTGTACTGGATGACACTCCGACCTACTGAGCCTCCTGGTCAGGGCAATAGTTTTTGTAATTATAATTTTGTTTTACTCATTTTTTATAGCTGTATTTGGAAGATTTAAAAATAATAAACAGTATTAAATATATGGAATATTATTCACTACAGAACCAATTAATGTAACTGATCCTACGGGGAGCAAATGTAATCAATCCTGCATCAGGAAACCTCTGCCACCCAACAGATACTGCTTCAATCTGTGCAGTCACATGTAGTCTCCTTTCTTACATCCTATCAGTCAATGGCTCAAACAAAGCTATATTTTAGGAGGTTGCATATGTGGGCTGTGATTTTGTGATTTGCATCTATGCATTTTCATTATTCCTAGAGTTTCTAACTTTCTTTTCAAATGTGTATGTGGAGATTAGCCCTATTTCATCACCACCACTACTTATTGAGTGGGATCCATTTTATTCTCAAAGATGCTCTACTGACTGACTGTTAATCATTGAGCTCAACAGCTTTGTAGAGTGTTTCTCAGCTGTCTTTTAGGAATGTATTTTCATTGCAATTCTGCTTCAGTATTACTGTTTTTTAGTGCTATTGAGTTGTTTCCTTTTTTGCTCTTTTGTTTTTGCCGGGATAGTCAAGTATATGTTTCTTCCTTTCCAAAACAGATATGAGGGGGGTAAACTTCATTGAGTCTCTTCATGTCTGTAACTAACTTTATATCCCATCTATTCATAGTTTGCTGTTAAAAATGTTTTCAAAATCACTTTACCTCACTGCTTTGGAGATATGGCACCATTCAAGTAAAAATAGAATTCATTAAAATTAAATTTTTTTCTTTAAAATACACAATAAAATAAAACACCAAACCATAGAATGGGTGAAAATATTTGCAAAATGTATAGCCAGGATATACAAAGAATACTTAACTTATCAGTAAATGAATGAATCAAAAAACTATGGTACACTTACACAATGGAATTCTATGCAGCAGAAAGAAAGAAGGAGCTCCTACCCTTTGCAACAGGATGGATGGAACTGGAAAGCATCATGCTAAGTGAAATAAGCCAGGCGGTAAAAGACAAATACTATATGATCTCACCTTTAACAGGAACCTAAACATCAAAACAAACAAACAAGTGAAATATAACCAACAACACTGAAATAGAGAACAGGCTGACAGTAACCAGAGGGGAGAGGGGAGGGAATTTCAGGGGAAAAGGGGAAGAGTTTACAGAAACAAGTAAAAGGACATATGGACAAAAACTAGGGTGGTGGTGGAAATGGGAGGAAGGTAGGGAAAGCTGGGTGGGGGGTGGGCTGGGATAGGAGTAAAAGACAGAAAACCGTACTTGAACAACTATTAAAATAAAATTTAAAAAATCAATAATGAGATGATAAGTAACACAACAAAATTTGGGCAAAATAGTTGAACAGATAATTTAGTATAGAAGATATGTGGATGGCAAATAAACACATTTCTCACTATACAAGTTAAATTTACAACGTAATATCAAAACGCACTCTCTGGAATGACTCCTCGAATGGAAAAATATGACCATGCCAAGTGTTACTAAGGATGTGTAACAAACGGCACTCTCACGAATTGTTTTTGGGAGTGCAAAACACCACAGACATTTGAGAAAACAGATGAAGATTTCTTGTGAAATTAAACATGCACTTACCACATTACTCAGCATCTACTGGGTGTTTACTGCAGACATTTATGTGAATGTTCCTAGCAGCTATATTCATAATAGTCAGAATTGGGAAGGAAACTCAAATGTCCATCAATTGATGAATGGATATACAAATTGTGGTACATCTGTGCAATGCAATACTGCTTTGCAATATTAAAGAATGGACTATGGATATGCACAGCATGACTGAATATGAGAAACATTATGTTACTTGCAAGGTTCCATACAAAAAGACTATATTCTGTAAAATTCCACTCATATGAAAATCTGGAAAAGGCAAAATTTTGTGATTATATAGGGATCCCTAGTTACCAGAGGTAGAACTGAAAAGATTGTTAATTGTAAATGGCAAAAGGGAATATTTTTGTGTGACAGGAATGTCCTGTATCCTCACTGAATACATTTTTCAAGTTTTCAACCTAAATTTGGTATATTTTTATTAAATATTAAATTGTACACTTAAAACTCACATATTTTAGTGTGTATAAACTATAGCTTCATAAAATCAATATCTCTGCCCCCCCAAAATATAAGCTTCGTTTTGTACCAGTTACATTTGAAGTATCTGTCAAACATCCCTGTGAAGTTATTTAGTATGAAACTAGATGCAGGAAAACATCCAAACTAAAGTTCTTGCTCTGTGAACCATCAACACGTAGATAAAGAAGGTGGCCACAGGTCACATAGGGGGAGATATTTAAAATGATAAGATCAAAAGTCAAAGATGGGCACATGTATAATGTTCACATTTTGGGGGTGGATTGTCACTGAATCTGACTGAATTGAATGGTTAGTGTTGATTACTACCAAGTCAATTTAGTCAAATTACCAATATTATAGAGGTTAATGATTATTTCACTGTGTTTACATGCAAAATCAGTGGAACTTTCACTGGCATTGCTGTAAATGCTTTTCAAGAGTCTAAACTAAAGGACATTGCCTTGGTTGGTGTGTCTGAGTGGATTGAGTGCTGGCCTACAAACCAAAGTGTTGCCAGTTTGATTCCCAGTCAGGGCACATGCCTGGGTTGTGGGCCAGGTCCCCAGTAGTGGGTGTGTGAGAGGCAACCACACATCGGTATTTCTCTTCTTCTCTTTCCCCCTCCTGTTTCCTCTCTCTGAAAGTAAATAAATAAAATCTTAAAAAAATAAACTAGAGGACATAGATAACTATCTTGAAATTATACCAGTTTCATCCTTAGGAATAAGGATAAAGTTCCAGAGCAGATATAGTAATTAAGACTAATTATGAAAGAGACAATAAAGCTCTTAGGCTTTCTAGGGCTTATCATAATTATTAAAGTAGGCTACTCCTCAATTACTTTTTATAGTCTTTTTCCCTACTGACAACTACGAAAGATAAAATATAATATACGTCTACCACTTTTTTCTGAGTTTTATTTATTTATTTACTTATGACTTTTCAGTTGTCAAAATATATAAAAATTCAGTATCTTACATCTATATTCAACTAAAATGGTTTACATATTTTTAAGTATAAATGTTAAATACAGCTACTTCAAATCATCACTCTTTAAATTTTTTATTTATTGATTGATTTGAGAGGGAGAGGAAGAGAGAGAGAGAGAGAGAGATTCATTCATTTTTCCACCTATTTATGCATTTATTGGTTCATTCTTTTGTGTGTGCTGACTGAGGATTGAACCTGCAAACCTTGGCATATCGAGACAATACTCTAACCGACTGAGCTACCCAGGCAGGGCAAGTCATCAACTCTTTTCAGACTCCGATTTCTGACTCCATTCGAATTGATAAAGTGTAATTATATAATGTTTTATTGTGGTCTTTAATAGAACTTTCAGTTTATTTACAGTATTCATTTAATTTAATTTTCCAAGTAAATTTCCTGAAGCTATAAACTAAGTCTTTTTTATGGAAGCTAACAACTTAGCATTTGTATTCATTTTTTATGTTAATTGTCTAAATTTATTAAAAGACAAACATTGAAAAGTCTACTTTTTGTTTTTGCCAGGACATAATTTATATATGTTATGAATAATTGATTTCTCCTTTACTATTCTAAAAGAAAATAAACATGGGCATTACCTGATTGTGCCAAGAAGTGATACTAGAAGATCATACTGAGAACCTCTATTCTTCCTTCTGAAACAGGTACTCTCACTTAGTGTGCAGTACAGTGCATTTTATTGCCCCTCTGCATTCCTGGATATCTTCTGTTTCTGAGTATATTCTGAAGGCTAGAGAAGAGCTCACAAACCATCAAGGGATGCAACCTAGCTACTCTTTAAGAAAGTGTCCCTGACCATTTATTTTCTTCTTAAACTACTGTAAATTATGAAGCAATTGAAAAGAAGTCTGCAACTCTCACCATAGCTGATTGTAGGGGAACTAATACATGTGGGGAGAAGTCACAAATAGGCTAAGTGGGAGGGATATCTGGGACATCAGCATGGGATTGGCATCAAATTTTCCAATGGAGAGTGCTCCATCCCAGACAAACAGTCCATGACCAGCTATTTGTCAGTGAGGGTAAGAGAACAAGCTACCTAAGTTCAAGTTGTTGATTCACCCAAAGAGTTACTTTGCCAGTTCTATATAAAGTCAGCTGAATATCCTCATGTTGGAAGAGCTAGGATCTGATATTCTGATGAGATGACTTCCTGAATGCATTTAACAAAGTCAAGAGATCTTCATTATTCAAAGTCAATTGTGAAAGTCTCCTCCTTACAGCCCCAAGTAAGCTGACACATAGAACTATGAAAAATAAAGTGCAACTAAACAGGTAACAAAAACAGAAATACCAAAGTGTTCTTACTTGTAACTAGGTCTTGACACAACAAAGCTTTCAAGAAAGTATTTAAATACTGACATTTTTAGGTTATATCTTCACATGTTTAGATCTGCTATTTTTCTTTAAAAAATAATTCATGGAGTAGATAGCAAAAAAATAATAATTTTGGATATTCCTCATGAGGTAAAGACCTCTGGTTCATGCCAGCTCAGAATCATAGAATGTATAGAGCATTTACATTAATATATTAAACATATTTACCATTTTTAATTTTATATAATATCCCATAGGAATTTTATGTAGTATGTTATTCCTGGAAAATAATTAATTCAAAAAACTTCCATAAAACATTAATTTTTATCTCCATTAAGTCCAAAGATAATATTTACTTCAGAAGTTTAGTGAATTGGGTAAAGTATTATTTTCTTATGACTCTGCACTTTAGCAAAGCAAGTATTATTTGAAAGTTCCTAGAATGTGTCAAAATTAACAATTCTGAAAAGGAATAGAATGATACAATCAGAAAATTACAATTTTTTTGAGATAATAGTGAGGAAAGTTTTGCAGCATTAAGATCTAAAGTTCAATATTTTTGTTATTGGGCTTACAATATAAGGATTGGCAGGTGCAAATTTTATATAAAATTCATTATACCCTAAATAGTACTTATACTTGTTATTGGCTGAATTAAGTTCCCACAAAAATTCATATGTTCAAGTCTCAACCAGTAGTTCAGAAAGTAACCATATTTGCAGAGAGGCATTTTTTTAAAGAGGTGATTAGATTAAAATGAAGTCTTGCTGGAGGAACCTAATCCAGTATGACTGGCATCCTTACAAGAAGAGGAAATTTGAACAGAGACATATTGTAGAGACACAGAGATACAACAGCGCTCTGCAAGCCAAGTGGGGGGGCCTGAGCAGATCCTCCTCTCACGCCCGCAGACAGAGCCAGTCCTGCCGTCACCTCGATCTAGGACCTGTATCCACCAGAATCATGAGAAAAAATAAATTTCTGTTGTTTAAGCCACCCAGTCTTTGTTACAGTAGTTCTCACTAAAACAACGCTTTTTGCTGAAATTAGCTACAACATAAAAACAGAAACTATGTGGGGAATTTTATATTGAAAAAAGATAAGCATCGAGATTGAAGTGGCTTTTTAGAGAAAACAGTATTCTCCACCATAGTACTTGGAAGCTATTTGGAAAAACAGATACACAAAAATAGTTAATTATAATGTTAGAGCATTCATGCTTTAAAAAACAATTAAAAAATTCACATAGAGATCTCGTTAGTTTACCTTTGAATTATAAGAGATTTTGGTTAGATACTCAAAGTCCTCTCCCTGGTGCTACTAATTCACAACACTGAATGAAAGAGAGCCATTTTAAATGAGTAAATGTTGTCAATTTCAAATAGCATTGTAATAGTGGTGCGAATAATCTATTGAATTTTGAATGATTTGTAGTGTACTATCTTTATGCAGTAGATAAAATTAAATTCATCCATGAGAAAAATTGAAAAAATTCTTGTGTGTTGATTTAAGATCAATTTTTTTGTTAATGAGATATGATAGGGCAGAGTCTGGCAAGCTTTTTAAGTAAAGGGCCAGATAGTGTAAATTTTAGGCTTTGCAGACTATATGGTCTTTGTCACAAACTACTTAACTCGGATGCAGCGTGATGTTAAGTACATGCTGGTATTGCTGTGGACCAATAACACTTTATTTACAAAAACAGATGGTAGGTGGATTCAACTTGTATGATATAGTTTGCCAACTTTGTAGTAGAGGACAGAAGAAAAATAGGTTTTTTATATGTTGGATTTGATTTGGGAGAGGTCCTTTTTTCTTTTTCTACTGAATTTATTGAATTTGCATTAGTTACTAAGATTATCTAAGATTAAGGTGTACAATTTTATAATACATCATCTGTATATTGTATTGTGTGTTCACATGACCTCAAGTCACTTCTCTCTCCATCACCATTTATCGTATCCCCCTTTTCCCTCCTCCGACTCCCTCCACCCCATTGCCTTCTGATAATGACCATACTGTTGTGTATTTATGGGGAGATTTTGCTTTTTTTGTTTTGTTTTGCTTAATCCCTTCACCTTTTTTACCCAGTCCCCCTCCTCCTCTGACAGCTGAGTCTGTTTCTATTTTGTTTGTTAGTGCTTGGATTTTTTTCTTTTACCTAATATTAAATGATCAAAATTTCTTCCTTCTAATCCCAGTTAAAAATAAAAACAATAAGGTAAATTTCATTGAAATCCCTCTTTGGCAAAGTGCATTTATAACACTCTTTGTCTCAGACTTGGGAAAGTAGGAAATATCATTTCATTATTTCTAAATAGTGTGCAATCTCTTAGGATGTCTTTAAATATGATTTTCCATAACTATTTTATGTTCTTAGAAGGAAAGTTATTTAACAAGCAGCATGAGATATTTGGGTAACAGTTACCATATTTAGCTCCTGGTCACTAAGGACTCCATATAACTTTATATAACATGTCCATAGTACATTTCTACCAGTCAAAGCAAAAAGTGCTATTTTCTTCCTTAAATGTTACTTTTCATGTGCAACATTTGTAGAGATATATGATTGCATAGAATGCTAGCAAATTACACTAGTTTTTTTTAAATGTCTCTGTTTTCTTTATTGATGATGAAAACAGAAAAATACCAAATTATAAATTTTTACTACCGTCTTGCCAGGCAGACAACAGAATGTGAACAAAGGCTTTCACTTGGCATCCTGACCAAGACAGTAGAGGAGAGAGGGGTTGTTCATGTCACTGGTAGGTCAGGAAGAAATGCTTGGGAAAGACAGATGAGGCAGGTGCAAGAGAGATGTTTAAAGAGGATTTGTAGAATGTTATCTTTTTATGTGATGTAATCCCCTTTCTGTGTCTCTAAGAAAAGAAATCTTGAAAATGTCTATTACTTGTGTGATCATAGAGTGTGAGTCCTCTTTTCCTTTTTTCATGTTCCAACAGATGACATTTTGAATCTGACATTATCTGAAGAATAGTGTAATGCAGTTCTGTTATCTTTTTTTTCTTTTTCTTTTAGTTGTGTTTTCACAAATGAAAGTTTCTCCAAGTTCTGAATCCCAGGGATCTTAGAGACTTGTTTGTGCAAATCACTTTTATAATGGGTAAGACTGCCAGTGATCTAAGGATGTGCTCAAGGGATTTCATGTCTTGTTTTTTTTTTGTTTGTTTGTTTTTTGTGTTCTCCCAGAGAAAGTGGTTAGATGCTCTCCACCTCAACTGAGGCAACAAACACCTGGGAACAGATTTTACGTGTTTTTTTATACTATGCAAAAGTATAACAGAAAGACCTTTGTCTAATGAAAAGAAAAAAACACATTAAGAAGCTTTTCCTTTGACCTCTCAAGCCCCTTTCAAAGGTTTTCCAATCTTTAATTTGCAAACAGTGTTAGAGGTTTCCTGGAAGTGAAGGACCTGACATCCGCCCAGACAGTTCTCCCAGGATTTACAGTTGGGGACAGTAGAGGGCCTCTTGCCAAGGCTCAAGGGCAGTGAAAGACAATATGATCTTTGACCTAAAATTAGCAGTAGTCTGGCACTTGGTCAAAAGAGGTGAGAGGGACAGAAACCCGTTCTCACCCGGCTCTTGTAGAAAGTGGAAATGTTTTTGAGTGGAAATCTTGTTTCCTAGGAGCTGTAATGTTTGAAACAGGTTTACTGGGGCAAGCTCATCGGTGTTCAGACTTCAGTGGGAACTTTAACTGAGGTCAATGAATAGTTCACTGTTGAAATAACAAGAGTTTTCAAAAGTGTAAATGCCTTATAGAAAATAGAGAGAGAGAGGACATTTATTATATTTCTACATGTATCATTAAAGACCAATTTTACAAACATGGAGGTAGAGAATTTCCTTAGAGTCTAGTATAACTTTAATGTGAATTTCAAGAGCAGCGCATGGTGGTCCTTAACCCTCGTGTTTCCAGGATTATTTGACATAAGAGAGGCAGTAAATGTGAGTTTCACAAACATATTTCTCTGTGGATGTGTTCGATCAGATAAGACTGGACTGCTATTGCTTCCAGTGAAGTCAGCCCCCTGAATGATTGCTTGAATTGTCTATAAAGGTAAAAATTTCTTTTAAGGCTATTTACCTTGTAGCAGCTTAATGCCTTTTAATATCACATAAAATATTCTAAAATAGATAAATTTTGCATGTGCCTGTGGTGGTTCAAAGGACATGCACCTTTTAAAGATTTGAAACACAGTTTGGTACAGGAGATATTTGTTATAAAACTTTTTCATGGAGCAAGAACATGCAGTTTCACAGTACGCAGGTTTCAGTGGTACCAGTAAATAAAGGGAAATTTGGCAAGGTCAGAGGAGAGGAAAACAGATACATGCTTAAGTAGGAAAAATGTCCCATGTGTATAGAAGGAGAAGTACTGAAGTATTTTGGGTAACTTACCTTTTCTTGGCAAGTGACTTTAGTAAGGAGAAACCATGGACAATTTAGGGGTATTTGGGAGGGTCTTCAGTAAAGTAGGTTCAAAAGCCAGTAGCTCTTATCCAGAAATGCTGAAAGGAACCTAATGAAAATGGTTGACTCTAAAAAACACAGGAAGGACATTGAGGATTCATTACACTAAATAATATAAATGACATATTTGTAATGAAATAAAACTTTTCTGACCAAAGGTTGAAAGTTCCCGCAAATTTCTGGTTGTTGGATACTTGTAAATGACTTCTTGTACCTAGAAATACATTCTGTAAGTAAGTTATGAAATCCTCTTGTAGTCATTTTGCTATGGTATTATAGCATGACATTTGCTACTAATATGATGCAAATATATTGTTTATACTATTAGAATGCCAGTAAATTTGATATGACATTAAAATATGTAGCTGAATGCCTCTGGTGTCAGTTCTGGCTCATTTAGACACTGCCTTTGAATAAATAAATAGCTGAGCTGATGGCACCTTTCAGAATTTTTTCTACTTGATTTTAATAGATTATTGCCTCTCTCAGTGCTATTTGAAATGTTTTTCTTCATTCATTTACAACATAAATTAACATGTCATTTTTTCATGAATTTTTGAAAGCAGATAGGCTGGTGACAGCACTTGTTCGGCGAGCATCTGTACACACACTGGAAGACTTTAAATAAGTTGTTTGAGGAAGAATAGGCCCATACGAGCATCTGTCATCGGGATGTGATTATTGTAGCTAAAATTGTAGTGTCACCATTAGAGAATGGAACAGTGCCAGGTGGTGGTAAAATAAAAGTCAATTCTGGAAATAGAAACTGCTGGCTGTTATTTACTTTGCATATTCTGAGGTGACCATTTGACCTTGAGAAAAAATGTTTCTGTGAGTATTGATCAACATGATTCCCAATAACCTTTTCACATTTATAAAATACTCTGACTCCTTTTGTTTTTGGTCCTTGAGCAAAATAAAGATAATGAAGGAAAAAGGAAATACAGTTTTTCAACTGTTGGATGGAAATATAACCTTTTATTTGTAAATATTATTTATGATGATTATGCTGTGTGTGTTAGTATCCCATATCTTGACTTTTACTGCAATATTTTAAAAATATATATGAATTTATCTCATTTTTCTCTTAGTGTTTGTGACTTTTATTACTCTATAGTTTTACTGATTACCATTTTATTTGAAGAAACTAAAGCTTCAATGTTTGAACGTCCTTTCTCTTCAATCAACACTTTGGAATTATTATAAGCACCCCTGATTCCCAGGATCCACATAATAGTCAGTCTAGAATCAACCAGGACTCTCTACAATTTAACTTGAATTTGTTCTGCTCAAGACATTTTGCTTAATAATCCTTTCTCTAGAAATGGACTTTATTGCTAGTTCTAGATGGCAAAACTTACTTAGCCCAACCAATGAGCTTAACTTAACTAAATCTGCAGAGAACTTTCTCTAACTCTTCTCTGACTTGGTAACTCCCCCATTCTTCCAAGCAGATAAAAAATATGTATCTTTTAAATGTTGTCTGTGATATGGTTGTTTTGAAACAAGAATTTGCCATTTGGAAGTCAAATCCTTCTTTATCAGAAAAATAATTAATATTGTCTTTTTACTAGTACTTTTATTTTTACTTTTTTCATTTATTCCTTGGGAATATGTCCAATCTTATATTGAAACTTTATTGTTATTGCCATACCTTTTATCTTCTCGCATCATTTTAATTTCTTTGATTTTTTTCCTGTGAATTCTGAGAGAACTTATATATTTTTTCTCTACTTTGATTAAAATGATTTCCTGGAAGTCAATTCTGTTTTTCCTGACCATAGTTTAGAATGTTAATTTACTTTTCTAATTTTCAATTTTCTGTACTTATGTTTAACCTTATTTTCTCATTGTCTTTACATTTATTTTGGTGTTTTAAAAATTTTGCCTGTTTCTTCCCCTTTAGATGTTTGCTTCTGTTTCAGAGAACCATGTCTTCTTGTCAACTCCTGTGATTTCTACCCATTTTATAAATATTTATGCCTTTGTACTTTATTGTATTTAGACATAAGTTATTTCTCTGAATATTCACTAAAGAGGTACAATTCTATTTGATTTGCAATCTTATTTTATAAATTTTGCATTTAACTTTCTCATGTATCCTTCTGACACATAAACTCTTGACCAATAGATAACAAATGGCTATAAAACCCTTGGTTTTACACTTTTTTTTTTCAATTGGGTATTTGTCTAATATATTCTTAACTGCAGAGATTGAGGTCATTTTGGTGTTCGCAATTCTCAGTCCAATTCCTAGTGTCTATCAGGAGTTCATCTGTGATCCAGCAGGTGGGCATCTGGGCCCTGCCCCTTAGGATGGCATCGCCTACCTGCAGGGACTGTTTCTCTCTCATTTTGATCCAGGGTATGAGATGAAAAACTACAATCCTGTAATTCACTGCCTCCAAGGATTTCTTTTCACCTTTACAAATAGTGTGTTATATTTGAGGGGGCTATATTTTCTTAAAAAAAAAAAAAGGTTTATTTGAGGATATTGTATTTCCCAGTCAACTATCACCATTTATTCCCCTGCATATTCTGTTTTGGGAATTGTATTCTCTGAATGGAGGTTATCTAACTCTGTTTCCTTTTCCTGCTCTGCTTCTCATCTCTATGTTCTTGTTACCTGTGATTCTCATTCCTATTTTTCTGTCACCAAGACCACAATGTATCTTGTAGTCCTTTAAAATGGTAATTCAGATAGCAATATGCCTGTTCAGTTCTTTTTTGCTGGAACTGACTTGTTTATGTCTGGGTCCAAACAAAATAATCACACTGCCCTTTTCCCACTATAGCGGCTAGATGTAGATGATAACTTTTCGAACACTCTAATTTTTATCTGACTGATAAACTATACTCTTTAGAATAGCCTTAATAGTATTCATTGTAGTGTAAGTCTAACCTAATATTTTGTTCCTTTACATTTTTGTAGAACGACAAAAATTAGAATTAGAATCATAATATTTTAATGTTTTCTTTTAGTGTTCTCCTTTTCTCTTTATAGATCTTTGTATACTACAGGACAGAAACTTCATTTTAGTGTGACCTGGAACAAACAAACCACAGAAAAAAGAAAAACAGAGTTGAGTTTTTGAAATGCTCAGTGAAATTTGCGTGAAGAATTAGATTAGAAAAACTTCAGATAAAATTTCAAACCCCATAAGGCTTATGTAAACAAAGAAACTAGACATTTAAGTGGTGTTCATTAACAATACATTATATAAAATAAATAGGGAAATAGCTTTTAGTTATCATTACTATAGATGGTTATTTTTAATCCATAGAAAATGTTAATAAGCATATCAGAAATGGTATTCTTTTCTTGTGCCACACTATCTATTAAAATCAGAATGAATTTAAAGCAATTATAAGATCTATTGATTTATCTCCTGGCAAAGCCCAAGTCTTACATATATTCTTTTATGTTGGATTGAAGAATGTATCAGTGTTTAGCTATTTAATTTTTAAATAGTGAGTGATACAACAGATACTGCTAAACCCACATAACAAATGTTATTCTCTTATGATGCCTGTAGAAGCTTTGGGTGCATATATCAAATAGATTTACAATTAGAACTTTCTGATAGATCAGTTTGTTCACTAGAACTTACTCAACTAACAAGAAAAATGGGGACAGACTCATACATAGATAGAGAGAAGGGTGACAGCTAGGCCTGGGGGGAAGTTAGGGAGTGAAGGAATTGAGCAAAAAGGAAAAGGGAGTCATGGATGTGGACAACAGTGTGGCGATTGCTGGGAAGGGGGAGTATAAGGGGAATAAGTGGTACTGGAAAAAAATACAACAAAGATTAAATTTAAAAAACCCACTGTTAGAGAATATGTCAATTCAAGCAGCAGCATTAAAGATGGGATTGATGAAGTGGTAGTGTATCATAAGAAAACTGCTAGCCTTTTTAGTATTTAGGTGCACATTTAGAAATATGAATATATTTGAGCAATAGGTATCCACATTCTGTAAACTAGAACTTGGTTTGAAACTTGAGCCAGTTTTAACCCATGTCATCATTTCGTACACTGTATATAAACGTGGGATTTGTTTCAAATGACACATGCCATCCCGCCTACATACATTTAATTAAGTAGTTACAAAATTAGCTACTCTGAAATTTCTACCAGAAAAGCTCTCAGAATATTTGTTTTTAGTCAAAAAGATAAAAGGAGACAGATTGTAAGAAATTATTTCAGAGGGAGTGCAGTGGTCCATGCTGATGATAAACTTCCAGGAGAAATCCTCAGTGACTTTCTCTTTCCTGCCTTTATCTGGGGTTATATCACAGGGCCTGTATCCTAGATTGATCTTTCAAGAATAAAACATAGGTCTTATGTATGGGAGTGATTTAGTCAGATATCACTTATCTGATAACCTTGAATATAAAGAATACAGTCAAGTAATAAACAGACAAGTTTTTTAAATGCCAAAAATAAATTTGACATGTACTTTCTTATTGGGCCAGAGCTATTTGTCCATCAAGTTTAAGTTACTTAATGTTCGTAAACAACTCTGTGCAGCTTGAATATATGCTATACAATTTCTGCATATTCTTAGTACGACTTTAGAAGGTGTCTGCAGAGAGGGTACTTCCTAAGGTAGGCAAATCAGCAGTAACAAGAAGAGATATAAGAAAGTGAAGCAAGATAAAAGTGTTAAACAGAGAAGATAGTACCATGTTGTAACAACAACAACAACAAAATCATCCCCCTCCTGATTTTATTGGCTATTTCACTTAGGATCTTTCTTCTCTCTCTCTCTCTTACTGATATCTTTACTGATAAATCACCTACCTACATGTATATTATCTTAACTAGCCATTGAGACTGGCCTTTCTGAGGTTAAGAATATCTAGATTGTTGCTAGGTTCAATGACATTTTTTTTCAACTCTATTATTTTTAGTGTCTCAGATTCATTTCAAACAGAAAATAGCTCATGCCTTCTCTTGACTTCTGCAGCATTTCAAAATCCTGGTGCTCTGATCCATCTCATTTTTCTACTTCTTTGATTTTAACAATCCATCCCTTTCCCTTTCCTACTGCCCTGTTCCCACTACTTCATAGTGATTGCTCACAACAGGGACCAGTTTCTTCCCTGTCTTTTTGTTGTTGTTGCTGTTTTTGCTTTTTGCCTCTTCCTCAAGAATTTCACCTATTTTTTTCTGACTTCAGCTACTGTCACACTAACGATAACTCCTAAATAGTAAGGATAGTTATTGAAGAGGAATGAATGGACACAAATGTAAAGGTTTTCATTGAAAGAGCTCAGGCAACCAGTATTTGAATTTTTCTGCAGTTGAGTTTTGTGTGGAATTAAGATCAAGCTCATATGTTTTATGTTGATTGTTTTGGGGGACAGGGGGTTTAAAGAAAAACTTTCTGCCTTTTTAAATAGCTTGCCATAAAATAAAGCAAATGTATTAATATCAAATATTGAAGTATATGGAGTGAAAGACATTCAAGTGGAGAAATATATTGGTGAGTTCCATGTGAAGTTCAAAATTTGTTTTTCTTTGTAACTTATAGGTCTTGTAATAATGTCCTAAATATCATTTAAAATATTACTCACAAGGCAGTTTTTGAAGGGAGTTTTCCCTGAAGTCAAAATGTTCACTCTAGGGTATTTTAAACTTGCTTATTATGTGTGGTTATTGGCCTAGGATTCACTTTCCACCTTTTTAAGGATGGAGAATTATTAATATGTAGTCAGGAAAACTTTGAACAAAGCTGAATTCCTCTAATGCCATTCATTTTGCAGTTCATACAATGCCCAAAGAATATGAGTCATGTAATATTTATTGAGAAAAGCAATAGAGCAGGTATGAAGAGGGTATATAATATTCTTCATACCTTTCATAATTCATTTCATAGTATAAGACAGATTGTCATTAGAACAGAAGAAACAGATGATACTCTCCCTTCTTTTTTGTATCATTTTGGTGAAGACAGATTTTTTTCCTTAGGATAATCAATATAATGAGTTCCTTATAAAGAGTTGTTATGCTCCTCAAGATGTGAATGACTTCTTTTGCTGACCATCTCTGTGACACCGAAGTCACAGCCCCAAAACTGAGTACGTAATTTTCTATTGTACTTCAAAGTAGAACATTGTACTGTTGGAAAATTTTCACAATTTCTAGAAACTTTAGACTATCCTTTGGCATTTTACCTTCCCTGGTCACAAGATGGTGGCTAAAACACCAGACATCAAAAGAAAAAATAGGACGAGTCAAATCCTGCCAACTATTCAGTATTGTGTTTCTTACAGATGCTTTCTCAGAAACCCCACTGCTTACACATCCCTGGTCAGAGTCTTCTCACATGTCCCCCCCCTTACCTGCAAGGGAGGTGGAGTCTTTGTATACACATCCACATATGAGGGGGGAATGCTATTGTGCAGACAATTAGTAGTCTGCTCAACAACCCTGAACACTTCTCTTAGGAACAAGTTTGCATGCATTTTCCTATATATGTCTTGCAAGGTAGATACTGTTAAAACTCTCATTTTACAGATGAGGAAATTGAGGTTTAGGTGGGCTAAATAACTCACTTATAGTCACATAAGTAGGGGGGTATAGAACAAGGAATTCAACTTATTTCTACTTGACTCAGTTGCCAAGCTCTTTACTGCACCTCATTCTCTGAGCTAGTGCTCCTGGTCTCTTGTTGGCTTTATTTCGGGGAACCAGCACTGGATTCCAAAGATGAATTAATTTCTCTGAAGGACACATAGGAAATCTGAGCTGATGTACACATACAGTAACCTTTTTAAAAATTTATAGGCGTAAGACGTCTGCAAAGATTTTAAAATCTGCTTGCTTTGCTGTTTCTTCATTTATTAAGGAGACAAATCACCATGACTTGGCCTAATAGTATGAAAGGTGGTTAAAAGTAGAATCTCTTCCATGAAATGAAATTTTAAAGATGATGTTTTTTGATATTTGAGGCATTTTAGAAGTCTGCTTAACTTCTTTGTTTAAAAAAGAAACTCTGGATCAACTGGTAGGTAATTTGAGTTGCAGATACTGTCGGTAGATTAACCTCAAACTCATCCCCAGTCACCTTCTCCCTTCCTTGCCTCTGCTGAAAGGGCTGGAAAAGCTGCATACTTGCTCTTAGAGTCTCTTTTCACGCTGTGAATGGCCAGGTAGGTGATATAGTTCTGGTTAATGGTATGTAAAAAAAAATGCCTTGGGGATGTTTCAGGGAAATCTTTCACCTTCTTGTTAAAGGGGACAGATATAGCAGACAACTTCCTTCCTTTTTCCTGCCTGGATTTAGACCCAATGACTGGAGCCATAGCAGCCATTGTATAACTGTAGAAACTCAGAGAGATACTGGGTTAGATATTCCTGAGTTGCTGAATCAATGCCTACTTTCAGATTTCTTTAGTTTTACTCTTAGATATATTATAATTTACTTCACCCAAAGTTAATTCTATGTTAATCGGTCATTGCCTTTCCGGAAGGGATACAACATTTAATAAATTAATTTACTTCAAAAATAAAAACAAAAATTTTGGGTATATTGGTATAGTACAGAGATATAAACATTCCTGTAAGTCTTTTTTGGACCCAGGAAGTAAATAAATTACATATTAAAGATAATAGTCACAAAGGAATTAAGAATATGGCCCAGTACTGTAGCAATTTTCAAACTTCGCTTAAAACACCCAGCTGTCTGACTGACTGTAGCGATTTTTAAACCTCGCTTAAAACATACTTGCTGTTGTGTACAGAACCTGGGCCTTTCCCGACTGTGAACACGCTTAAACCCACTATAGAAATAATCATGCACAGAAACAGTTTTCTGAATGGAAGACAAAGATGGAGCGCTCACTCTCCAATTCTTTGAGCCGCTCCGGGCTAAACCCTCCTAAGGGGAAGAGCCCTTTCCTTTGTCCTAGTGGGTTTTTACTGAGAAAGTAGACACAGTTTGTGGATTGACAGTGTGGCAGAAGGGATCAAAGGGAACACGTATCTTACAAGGATGTTAACAGAGTTTCTGTTATGATTCCAGGCAGAGATTGGAGTTTTATCATATGAAAAGACTTCAGGTTTTAAGGCCCTGGCTGGTGTAGCTCAGTGGATTGAGCGCAGGCTGCGAACCAGGCATCGCAGGTTCGATTCCCAGTCAGGGCACATGCCTAGGTTGCAGGCCATGTCCCCCAGCAACCGCACACTGATGTTTCTCTCTCTCTCTCTCTCTCTCCCTGCCTCCCTCCCTCCCTCCCTTCCTTCTCTAAAAGTAAAAAAAAAAAAAAAGACTACAGGTTTTAAAGGTTTCCTGACTGTGCCTTCAAATTCCAAGTTAATAATATCCTCCAGCAAACAGATCTTACAGGATTTTGCATATTCTTTGTCCTAGGCCTGATTACCCCAGGGGTCCACCGTCTCCGGTCTGAGCTGACCCCTTTGGCTGTTTACTAAGGGCTGGAGTGATAGAGGCAGCAAGAAGGCTTGGATTTCTCACATCTGAGTACAAAGACTCAGGCTAAGAGGGGGCAGGGGTAGATGCCGATCACCCCTTCCTTTCCACAGCCCCTTCATTTATTTCCACAGTCTCGTGATACTTATTCCACAGAGGCCTTTACCAGATCAGAACCTGTCTTAGGTCCATTCTCTATCCTAAAGAATTGTTACCTGTCATTGGTAACTGATCTAGCATTAAAGGCCAGGGACAGAACAGGTAGCATTCATGCCAGGGGAATAAGTTTTGTCTCCTTAGTGGCTCCTAATCCAGAGGTCTCTCACTCAGCCTAAGTCACAGGGGGTCACAGCTTCCTGAGACCAGGCAGGGTGGTCCCCAATAGTGGTCCCCAACACAGTACCAGGTATTTATTTTGTTAGACAATATTTTTCTTTAAAGACAAAAAAACATGACATGGTAACAAAAATTGATTGCCTGCATAGCATGTTAGCAGTGTTTGACTATCTAAAATTGAATAAAGTAGTTGTCTTAATCAGTTCAGGCTGCTATAACAAAATACCAGAGTCTCAAAGTTCTCAAGACTGGCCAAGATCAAATTACTAGTTAATTTAGTTCCTGGTGAGACCTCTCTTCCTGGCTTGCAGATGGCCTTGTGTTGTATCTCACCTGAAAGAGAGATACAGAGAGAGAGAGAGAGAGAGAGAGATTGAGAAGTTCTGGTGTCTATTTTATAAAGGTACTGATTCCATCATAAGGGCTTCACCCTCGTAAAATCATTTAAAATTAATTACTTCTCAAAGCCCTCAGATCCAAATACCATCACACTGAAGATTGAGATTTCAATATATGAATTTTAGAAGGACACAGACATTCAGTCTTCCAATACACAAGTCATTAACAAAGGTTCTAAGCTCAATTCATTTTTCAAAAAGTCTAATCTGCTTTTTTTTTAGGAGGTCTAAGATGAATGATGATCCATCATACTGCTTTGTCCCTCTCTTCTCAATCTGGGCTACAGGGATAAGAGTATTTTCAATATAAGTTTATCTAACTCAAAATTTCCTTTGTTCATACCAAAAAGAATTTGTAAGCAGAAAGCATGAAATATACTTTAATCTTTGCTATTTTTTTTACCCAAACGATCTTCAGTTTTTTCTCCATTTCAGTATTGTTTGAGAACTTTGGGTCATATCTGAATTTATTTTTAGTTCTAAAATTATGATAAACATAAATAAATAGATGTACCCTTTTATTTTACAAACATAATTATAGTTCATTTATACTGTGTTTGTTATAATTTTCTGTCTTATGTAGGTCATGAGAATTGTGACTGAGAATTTAGTATTTGGAAATTAAATTCAGAATTTATAATTTAGACTGCATATTGATCTAGGGAAGAAAATCATGAGATGTGAAGGAAGACAGAGGGTGTGGTACAGATGGTGAATGTGATGATATTGGAGAGGCAAGATCAGTAGGACTTGGTAACATTTTCTGTGGTGAGATGGTGGAGAGAGAGTGGGAGTAACTTAGGATGGTTCCCAAATTTCAGTTTTCCCAATAGTGGATGGCTTTGGTACTACCTTACCTACCTGTGAGTCAACTTGTGGATATTCTGAGTTTGAAGTATTTGAGGTTATCACACACAGATCTCCAGTAGACAATTTATAAGGATTTAAGTTGGCAGTTTAGAAAGACAAGCTAAGCTACTGATCTCAATTTGAGAATCAGAGCAAAGAAGGTGATTGATGAAGCCATAGATTTACATGACTCTGTCCAGACCTAATGTGTAGATTCAGAAATATATAAGAATGGAGCTTGTTAAGGATCCTCAGTAATGTTATCATTGAAAAGGCAGATAGACTAAGAACCCTGCACCTGCCCCCACATACACACAAACACACAATTAAACTGAGTAGAAAAAGAGCAAGGGGAGTCATATGATGACAGTCAAGGGGATGGAATTTTTTTTTAAAAGGACAGTATGATTACCTGTACTTTATATATGATTCATTAGACCTCTATAGCTTATTTACTACTCATTACGGTTTGTACCCTGAAATACCATCATGGCTCTCCCCATCCCTCATCAATGCTCTGGTAACCACCATTTTAGTCTCTGTTTTTGACAGGTTTAAAACCTGTTTTTTTAGATTCCATATATAAATGATATCATACAGTACTTACCTTTTTTTGTTTGACTTATCTTGCTTAACATAATATGTTCAAGGTCCAACATGTTTTTGCAAGTGGAAGAGTATCTTCCTTTCTCACGACTGAATAATATTCTTTTGTGTGTATATAACCATGTGTTTTTTATGCATTCATCTTTTGATGGGTATTCATTGCCCATCATATCTCAGTTGTTATGAATAATGCTACAATAAGCATGGGAGCACACATATCTCTTCAAAATCCTGTTTTCATTTCCTTTGGGTAGATACACAGAAGTAGGATTGATGAACCACAAGGGAGATGTCTTTTGAATATTTTGAGGGTCCTGACACTTCATATTGTTTTCTATAGTTGTTGGACCAAATTATAGTTTCTCTAACAATGTGTAAGGGTTCCCTTTGGGGTGGAGTTGTTTAAGGAGAAAGAGATCACCAATATCAAATCCTGCTGAGTATTCACAAAGATAAATGCCAACTGAATTTGTTCATTAGAGCAACATACTTTAACATGACTGGTGGAAGAGTAAATGTAGAGGAACCATTAGCTAGGAAGGGATGTGGAGGAAATATATAAATTTTAAATTTAAAACATCATAAAACTGGCCCTAGTCAGTGTGGTTCAGTTGGCTGAAGCATCATCTTGTAATACTGAAAGGTTATGGGTTCAATCTTTGCTCAGGGCATGCACAGGGGGCACCAATCCATGTTTCTCTTTCATATCGATGTTTTTCTCTCTGTCCCTTCCTCTCTCTCTAAAAGCAATGAAAAAAATATCCTTGGGTGAAGATTTACAAAGAAAACATTATAAGCATCTATCTATGCTGGTGAAAAGAGTTAATAAAAAGGCATTAAAATGCAAAAAGGTAATAATAAATGAAGAATACCAGATTAGGCAAAAGAGGATGTGTGTGCTGTGTGTGTATGGGTGGGATGGGGAAGGGGCTGCAGCAGGAATTTGCATGCACTGGTATGCCATGGTGAAGAAGCTGAATTATATACTACAGGTAATAGGGAAGTAAGGAATATTTTTAATTAAAATATTGAATATTTTTTATTTTTTAAAGATTATTTTAGCTAATAGTGGGAAGAATGAATTAGAGTATGACTTGGGGCAAGAACAACTGAGGAAAATAAGGCAGAGAGAGATGGGCAAAAGGAATAGTTGTTGAAACATTAACTTGGGAAGATCAGTAGGGTTTAGTAATCCACTGGGGGTAGAAAATGAAAGACAAAGTAAATTGAAGATTTGAGAATTACTTAAAGTTTCTGATTTGGGTACCTGGTGAAAGCATGATAAAAATAAGTATTAGAAGTTTGAAGTGTGCGTTCCATTTTAGACATTCTTAATTTTGGCTCACTTTGGAATATCTAAGTGGAGAAATACCATTTAGTTGAAAAAGTGGGGTTGGAAGGTAGATGGACAGCAAAGATGGAGACCAGGACTTTCTGAGTATTTGTGATACAGGTGAAACTGAAAGCACAGCAATAGAGGACTTCACCTGGTGAGACCAGGTACAGAGAGGGAAGATGAGGGTCTTACATGAACTTTGAGGAACGATAACATTTATTGACAAATGACCAAAGGGAAATCAGTTAACAGGGAGAGAATAATACCCAGATGGGTAAAAATTGAACCAGAAGTGAATAGAATTGCAAAATATTACAGGCAGTACTAGAGTAACATTAAGTTAAGTAATTTAAAAGTGCCTATTAAATTTGTTACTGGAAGGCCATTTCTGATTGGAAGTGAGGACTTTTTAGTTGAATGATGAAGAAAAATACAAGATTACACATGACCAAGTCATTAACGCAGTTGAGGAGGTGCAGACAGAGTATTAACCACTCTTTCATGAAGGAAAAGAAGGAGAACACAGAAACAGGAATTACTTCCTGCATGAGGTCATTTTCAGGAGAGGTATTGATAACAGCAAAAGCCCTTGTTCACTCTTTTCCACTAAAGTAGCACATGCATAAATACCAGTGTCAATGATAGTACATATTTGTGCTCTCCTGTTGGATCTGTCTTTCAAAAATTTAATGATATGGAGTTACAGATGTTCTTGCAATGGTGATCATCTAGTTGAATGCAGCAGCAATGGGCTGAAATCTTTTAAATGCTGCCTTAAGGCATATTCTAGTTTGTTAGTGGTAGATATTTGTAACTTTTTCTTCAGGGCTTTCTTTGTAGTCCTACAGATAACTTAATTTGTTCACCCTAAACAAGATTGAGTATTTTAATAAAGTCTTGTCTAGTGCTAAGTACCTTGTGATGATAACACTGAAGAAATATCAGTTTTATCATGGAAAATGAGTGTCCTGTAATTACTTGTTTTCATCAGGATCTTATTATTTCTTGTTATTACTGGTTTTCATCTGGATCTTATTATTTCTACCTATATTAGGGACTGTTTTAGTTTAATTTTTCTTTTACTGGTTTACAAGTTGAGTTTTAGAATTTTATTCCCAGACAATAGTAAAATCCAGAAAAGCTTTTCTCCCAATAAATGTTTTTGAATACTCTAGCTGGAGATTTCAGCACTGGTCATGAACCTAATTCTACCTAACTAAATAGTTGATGCCCATGTTAGAGTCCCTTTAAATGCTAAGAGTGCATCATACACAAAATATTATGCTATTCTTTTTCCTCAGAAGTGTTGTGTATTCATTTTATATCACTACTTGAAAACTGTTGATATATTTAAATGAGGTTAAAAGCAGCTAAAACTATTTTCCTGTGGAAAATGTGTGTGTGTGTATACACATATATACATATACTGATGATTGTATAGAAAATGTGCTATCAATTATATATGAAATATATATTATATGTGAAAATGCAAAGCTTCATATTTGGCAAAAAGCGTGTAGCTATATATCAATGATGTAAGAATAATAGTATAAGAAAAAATATCATATCCACTTAATTAAAATGTAAATAGGGAGTCAAAAGACCAAGGGATCCACTTATTTTATTATGTTTTCTTGAATATTAAAATATACTCTAAAATAATACCATTTCAATGCTAAAATCCTTTGGTCATAGGTGACTGTTAATATCAAACAAGAAAAATTTTGAACAGGGATAAAACATGGTTTATTTCAAGATATATATGTCTTTGAAACCATATATATATATTTAGAGAGAGAGAGAGAGAATCCCAGATAGAGGTGAAATGCCATTTTGCTCAAGTTGGTTTGGTTGTTTTGAAAGTTGACTTTGAAAGTATAACTGTTGACTAAGTTGACTTTGAAGTCACCCCAAAGGCTGACCCTAGAGACATGGGTTTGTGGGGAGGTTGGGCCGGAAATTAGTTAGGACACTATTAGACCTACTGAAATCTTTCCAGCTGAGAATTTATTTTGTTACATATTGAGATTCTCAATGAGCTTTTATTAGTTCAAAAGTGTTTGAAAACCAAGGATGCAATCTCTTATTTTTCCTTCACTGACAGACATTAAGTGACATCTTCAGGGTCACACAAGTGAGTCACAAAGCCACAGTGGAAACCTCAAATAACTGTTTCATTCCTTGGTGGTTCTCAATATTACAAAATGCTATCTGGTGTTAGCAAAACTCTCATTTCTATCACATTCACCTATGAAATCTCACCTTTTTTTCTTTATAATAAAGAATAAACCTAAACAATTTTCCATGTAATATTTTGAGTTGGCCATTCATGTGAATGTAGAACTGTGTTGATATGTCAATATTCTGCCAGTTTTTCTGCCCAGGCTTTTGGCTTTTGGTTTGAGGGCTGTGGGAGATGAGAGATTCCACTAGAGAGGGCTACATGAGAAGTAGTATCTTCATAGTAGACCTCTCAGGTGGAACTAGGAGTTGATGATTGATGATGATGTAATAATAATGAAGAAAAGAGCTAATACTTTCTGTAGACTTGCTGTGTTCCCTGCATATATTTACCCATTTAACCTTCAAAATACCTAGCAATGAATACTATTATTATTGTATTTTTATCCTTACCCAAGGATATTTTTTCATTGCTTTCAGAGAGAGATATAGGGAAAGAGGAAAGGAGAGGAGAGAAGCAGTGATGCAAGAGAGAAGCATGGATTGGTTGCCACCCACACGCAATGGGATCTGGGGTCAAACACTCACAACATAGGCATGTACCCTGACTGGGAATAGAACCTGCAAACCCTGTGCTCCAACCAACTCAGCCACATTGCCAGGGCAATGCTATTACTTTAATGAATGCTATTATTATCCCAATTTATAAATGAAAAGTGAAGTTGTCCAAACTCACACACCTAGTAAATAATAGAGTATGAATCTGAAAACAGAATGTCTAATTTTAGACTTAAAATCTCAAACTCTTAAGCTGCACTGCTCCTCTGGAGACAGAATGTTCTGAGGATATGTTGTAAAGAAAAAAGTTTTCATTAATAACATTAGGAAATTTCAGAGAGCACACTGGGCAGGGATGCGGGTGGATAGGAGCAATGGGAAAGGCAAGGAGGTGGCCCAGAGCAGTAGGATGGTGATTAGGGATGTGAATTGCAGCCACCTTGCTCCAAAGAGACCCTGCAATTAGAGCTCTGCTACTTCTGGTGTGCAGAGGAGGTGAGCCCTTCTTTCTTAGTAGGGGCTCTTATGTGTTATATCATTTATTTTTCTTGGCAATGAAATGTGGTTGGAAATAGGCTCTAAGCAATTGTCCTTACTCATTTGGATCATGGACACTTGTTGAGAATATGGTAGAAGCTTTTTCTTTCTCTAGGGAGAAAGTACGCAGAGGCATACATCCAGATAGAAAATTGTTTGTTTTCCAACAATGGAGGAGAACTGAGGAAGGCATATCATCTTGAAAAGGTCCCAAAAGAAAGTGAGGACTATATATTTGCCATGGATCTTGATGAGACAGAGAAGGTCCTATGTGATAAACAAAGAATTACAGAGGAGAGAATGTATGGATACTAACCACAAGAGTGAAAAAGGAAATAAAACAAATCCAGTGAAGTCTTATGAGCTTCTTCTTTATGACCTCACACATTTTAGTAAGCCCATAAAACTCATGCTATGTTTACTGTGATTGGAATGCCTCGTGGAGGCACATGAGAGGAGCAGAGCTTCCCTTCTGGACCAAAGGTAGGCCAGTGCAAAGCAGGTGGCCTGTATTCCAAATTAAGACAGAAAAAAAAATCCATGGAAATGCAAGTCAGATACACATAGGGTGGGAAGGGCTTTTCCCTGTTCCAGGCCCTGAATCTGGAGCTTGGGTGAAAATTCCCCAAGCCTCTGAGGGCAGAGATGACCCAGAATGGCCTTTGTGGTGTGTGCGTGTGCTGGCACACTTCCCCCCTGTGATTTCAGTGGCTTCTTGCACTCTCTGAAGCATATCCACATATCATAGTTTAAATCCTTGACCTACAAAGATGTTTCTCTAACACTAGATACTTCAAATGTCAAAAATGTGACCCTCGTATGCGAATCTGAGGAGGTCTTTGAGTTTCCTTTTGTGTGTCTCTGTCGTTCCTTCACGCATCACTGAAGATTGAACAAGTTCATTATTGAAGCCACTGCCTTTATAGACTTGGGGCACTGGTAGTGTCTTAAGTGTTATGTCAGTTCCTTGCTTTTACTGTTTTGTTCCCTTTGATGTGGGACTGGCAGAAGCAGCACTGTGAGAGAGAGAATGTCTGTGGGAAGTTTGAAGTGAGGCCAACTCTACCGTTAGAGGTTTGCCAATCCCCAGTGCACATGGGGCTGAGTCCGGCTTTCTCCACTGTTAGGATGGGAGTGTGATTTCACAGGCCTTTGCCAGCCTGACTTTGCTGTGATATCACTGGCCTCAAATGGTTTTGAAGAAACAGTAGCTTCCAAAACATTTTGTTGTCAGAGCTGAAGCCTACACATATTTAATTTTTTTTTTTGCCTGACAGAAAACTACAACAGTCTTGGTAGAAATGACTGGGAACCAAATAATATAGATGCCTAAACAATATTTTAAGCAAACATCAAAAGCCCTTCTCATCTATCTCTTGAGGGACATAGGCAATTCAAAAGTCAAATGAGGCCAAGGTCCTAAATTAAGCAGAATTAATTAGAAAGAACTGTTTCGGGGTGGTGGATCTTAATTAACTATTGAGATGTAGGCACTTGGATAATAAAAATGAAGGTGACACATGTGCTCTTGGGTCTCAAATGTCCACCTGGTCAGCTTGATATAGGCACAAAGATACACAAGTTTGCCGAAAATGAAAAAAAAAAATGCTACTAATCAAGAAAATGCCATACATGCAATTGTAAAATTTACCTGAAAATTCCTATATGAACTTTAAAAAATACGTAACAGAGAATTTTAGAAATAATTAACGCGATAAATTTTTTCTTAGCTAATAAAGCCAAGATAGCCCCAGATTCCTGATTTCATTTGGCTTGCTCCTTTCAATTTCAGCTTGGTTGTGAAAATTTAGGATCAGCCCAGTAATATGAGTTGAAGACTGAGAAGCGATAGTCTAGAGATACCCAACCATGACAGACAGAATTCTGAAATGATCCCTAATAACCCATGCCCTTGTATTATCCCCTCCTCTTGAAGGTACATGAAACCTGTGAATATAGTGGGGTGTCACTCTCATGATTATGTTACATTACATAGCAAAGGTGAAGGGTGAAGGGGTTTTGCAGATATAATTAATGTTCATGATCAGTAGATTTTGTGTTAATCAAATGAAGTGTTTGTTACCTTGCATGTGCCTGATGTAAATAGAACACTTTAAAAGAGGAATGAAGCCTTCCTTGAATTCAAAGAGATTCTCCTGCTTGCTGTGAAAGGTAACTGACATGTATAGAAGAGGCCACGTTGTTATTCCTTTCAGAAGCATGTGCGTACTCTGTACAATGCCCTCTCGCCGGTTGTAGGACCCGGAGAGAACAAGATGTAGCATCTGCTTTTAAAGAGGTCTCATAATTGGCATGAGAGAGAAAATGTACAGACTTTTATACCAATAGAATAAATGACGCTTGGGAAGTATGCAGAAGTTGCCGTTGAAGCAGAGCAGGTTGTCTACTCTTTTTTCACCGAGGACCAAAGTCTGCCTTCAGAGAGGTCTGCTGGCTCTTGAGCTGAGGGCAATGTGAAAGTAACAGCCTATAGGGAGCAGCAAGAGATGAGCCTGGACAACAGGCAAGGCAGGCACTCCTTGGCATCCTACTAAGAATTTTATTCTCTATTAAGTAGTCAATGGGAACCACTGAAGGAATGTGATCAGATTTATACTACTCTGAATAAAAATATGGAAAGTGTTTGAGATTGAAAACTTAAAAAAAAAAACTGAAGTAAGAAGACCAGTTAGGAGGCTCTTCCAACAGCCTCAAGCAAGAAAAGGAAAATAACAGTTTGATCTGAGACAGTGGCAATAAAGCTATGAGTGGAGAGGAAATGATAGACATACTGGAGAGATATTTAAGGAGTGGAATTGACAGGATTTGGTGTCTCTGTGTTGGTTGGAGAGTATGGAGCTGATGTAGGTTTTCGACTATGCGGGGCCCAGTTAATTGTCACCACCGCAGAGGAGCAACTGGGTTGTAGTCAGGGCTGGAGAAAGGAGAGGGGTATAACAGTTAGCTGGGATACAATTTCCTTTCAGTTGTGGTAAGGTCTAGTAGACAGTTTGGTATGTGGCACCTGTGGCATTCAAGAGGGGTCTGATGTAGAGATGAAGATTTAGGAGTCATTAGGATTTCCATTGAGTTGACATCATGGATGTAGATTAGATCACTGTGAGAGAACATATTGATACATATACAAGGGCATGAGGAACAAATCCCAGAATATACCAGTATGTAAAGGGAAGGTAGCATAAAAATAGCCAAATATGTAACCAAAAACAACCATTAAGAGCAGGATGGAGTCAGGTCAAAGCCAAAAAGGAGAGAAATGGAGAAATAATATGTTTTGGCATAGAATTCGATTAGGAAAAATACTAAAAGGCATCTACTGATTTAGATTTTAGGGGTGTGTTTGGCACTTTAATTTTTATCCTTCACAGCATTAGAACCTCAAATTTGTTTTGGGGGAACTTGACCTGGACCTCTTTCACTCCCAGTTCATGTACACTGGGTACAGCTGACTCTGCCCCAGCAACTGAGGGTGGAGCATATGACATAAACTAAGCAAAAACCAAGTTCATCGGGGAAGGAACATAACACAAGTTAGAATAATTGGGATTAAGAAGGTAAAACTCTGTAGACTTTTTAAAAATTAGAAAAAATCTTAGCTTTGAGAAGATTTCTCTTTCTGTTTTGGTGTGAATCAGATCAGACCCTTACTGCTTCTGCCATGGTGACCGTGCTCATCCTGGGGATGGAGCCAATGCTAAGAAGCTCTGGGGAAGTAGAGGGAAGCTCCCAGTCTGGCTGGAAGCTAAACTGAACTCTGTACTGTTTTGCTATGGTACCTGACATATTCCTTTTGAACCTTTGAACTCTGAAGCAGGTGAGGGGTGATGGTTTCCTTAGTGTCCATACACCACTTATGCACTAATTTAGATTTCTCTATGGAAAACTGATTTTTTTATTCTTTCATTCAAAGACATCCACTGAATCTCAACCATGTGACCCATACTTTTCTAGGCATTAGGAATAGGGGACCAAGCATTAAATTAGACAATGTCTTTATTCCTTTGGAACATGCATTGTAATTTGCAATATAGAAATCATTGTTAAGTAAACACACACACATATATAAACATGATTCAATAATAATAAGTGGTAGAAAAATAGAAAATAAAAAAGTTAGAATATGTGTGTGTTCAAGGTGGAAAAGATAGGAAGGTCAGTGGAGTGAATTTCTTCATATCTCATCAGTGAAAGAAAACATTTTTATCAGAAAAACAAAAGGGTCAAAATTCATTTTAACAGTCACTTGAGAGAAGGGGTTTTCCTTACCTCTCCTGTTCCATACTCCTGGGAAAACTTGAAATATCATCAGTGTTTCTTTTTGAGACTGTCAGGCTCAATTTAACATAAAAATATTTAACTGTATAATATGAATCACATCTGAAAAAATAACATCTAAAGGACTTGGTTGAAGCTATTCTGAATTCTATGACCTTAAATGGTGAGTGGAAAATGAATCTTCAAAAAGATGACCTGAGTTGGGCAAGCTTTGGAATGAGTCTCTCTGTGAAAGGGGGGTATTCAATCACACGTTACAGTTGTTGTTTTGAGTGTGTTTCTTTAAAGCTGGGTTAGAGAGGATGGCCGGTCATAGGCTTACAAGAAAAGGGCTGTCTTGGCAAAGGAAGAGACCCTAAGCTGTGTCCCTTACATCTGTCTTGAAAATTGAAGTGAGGTTCAGCAGATACATCGAGGAAGGATATTACATTGAAGATTTTGCAGTTTTGTTGTGCCTGCAATTTCCCAGTGTAGTTAGTGAGAAGCTGAGAAAGCCCTTAAAAGCCTTTGTGTTTGGCACCTGCAGAAATCTAATTTCTGATGAATAGAGCTCTAATTGGGTCAATTATTCTATTATACTACATAAGAGTACTTCATACTGCTGCTTCAGTAAAGAGAGGAGCTTTAGTCTTCTCATTGGTGTTGTCCAATTTGAACAGAACTCGAAATCCTGCATTTAACTTTTCCTTTCTCAGTGTCAAATTAGCCCTGGCAGTCTCAGTTTATCACATGAGTCAACTGCTGGGTAAAGGTGAAATCTTTGTGTAATAGGAATTGCACTTCTTCACCTTCTGAGAACGCAAAGGAGGGTTTTTGACTCCGTTAAATATTGTTTCTCCTACATTAGCAAATATATGAGGCAAGTACTTCAATACACCTCATTCAAAGGGTATATGTTTTTGATTAATTATTGTATTTGGAGAAGGAGGAACAGAAAGGAGCCTGCATTTCATTTGTGGGATATATGATACTTTTGCACATTTGTAAAGCTCTAATTTCAGTTTTATTTCCTTATTATTTCTAAGGATTGTACAAGTTATTTTTTCACAATCATGCATAACATGTGAGTTCAAAAGTAAAATAAAATTGGGAAGCTGACACATGATGACACTTATAGACTCATTAGTTTAATGAGATTTATTTCTTAGACATTTCCTTTATGTTAAATGTTCTGATTTGTAACATAAAAGAGAAACTTATTTAATTAGTATGAAGATTTTCACTTATGAGTTTGTGTTTCAGACTTTACTTGGGAGGAGATAAAATTATATTGGTGATGGCTGTGCATTAAAACCACTACTACCCAGTAACTGGTAGCCTGTAAACTTTGGCTTTGCCATGGGGAAGGCAGAAAGGGAAACCATTCTGTCTTTTGTAGGGGGTCAAAGAGATCTGTGTGGCTTCAAAAATTGAATTCAATAAGGTACTTAATGAGATAGTTTATAAGAACTCTAAGCTTAGTATCTGGCACATATTAAACACACCCAGAAATGATTTTCTTTGTTGAGCTGTACAAGAGACTGATTCCTGATGTTGGCATAATAGGTAATAGAACAGTGAAAAAAAATGAGCAAGGCTCAGTGTTAACTTTCAAGTCGTTTGTAGTCTAAAAGGAAAAGGGAAAACTGCATGCTTGACTGAAATACCAAGTATTCTGTAATGAGCGTCGTCAGGGGGGTACAAAACGCTTTGAAAGCTTATCATTGTGTGTGTGTTTCCAGTTTATAGCATGCTGGCATGTGCATTTCATAATCTTTGAGTAGATGCATTGTGTCTGGGCTCAGAGTACCAATTCTGTATCTTTCCTAAGGTGTGCATGGATACTTTCCACATACTGTAAGGAATTGATCCATCTCTGTTTACTGAACACCCTGCATCTAGTGAGGAACATGATTTGATTGATTTTTATGGTCAGACAACATTAGTATACAACTTTTTTCTGGTTTCTTTCAAGAAGGGCTTGGAAGTAGTTATATGATTAATGCTTTATGAGACTTCATATATTTGCTTCCCTTATAGTTATAGTACTCTTTTTGTTAACTCTCTTTCCTCAGAGAAATTATAAAAGTTGAAAAATTTTATCTTTAAGCCTTTCCAGTGATTTTAATGAAAAAATTTGGCAAAGTGTATATAATACTATATTTTTGGCATTTTCCTCATAAATATATTGGCCTCTTTATTCTCCAGGTAAAACAATATTTTTACCTGTAGAATATTTACCTGAAGAATATTTTTAACTGTATTTTTGTCCCTTTCTTCATTATCATGTATGGTCCTGTGCTATGTGTGTTATTATTTAGTTTTGTAATTGCTATAAAAATTAGTTTTTCAGAGAATTTCTATTACCTACCTGGCCATGAATTAAATAGGGACATTTGGCAAATATTTGTCAGATCTTTCCAAAATAAATAGATTCTAAGGCTCATTTATGAGAACTATTTGTTTCAATATACAAAATACTCTACATGAATTATCTCAATTCTTATGACGCTTGGAAAAGGCATTAAATCCCTATTTTAAAGATAAAACTGAGGCCCAGAGAGGTTAATTTCTCCAAATTCATACAGTTAATACATGAAAGTGTTCATTCTAAGTCCAAAGTCCTTGTTCTTTTCACCATTCTACTCAGTCTCAGTCCCTGAGCTGCTCCTTAGTAGCATAACTACTCTTGGAATCACACACTTTCAGGAGGTTTGAAATGCTCTGCTGAACCACGTCCATCTGAATATTCATTTCTGCAAACTTAGGAGCAGTGGCCTAGAGACAAACTTTTTCCCATCCTTTTTAAAGCTCCGACTTCAATGCAATGTTGCTCCCAGAAGAAGTGGGACAGATATGGCTTTGATCATTAAATATGTTGCTTTGAAGATATAAAGTAAGAGGAGGGCTGACTCCTTCAGGCAAAGAAACTTCTCCCACAGCTTTGGATATAGTTGAGCAGATTGGGTCACACACACTGTAGGCTTAAAGTGCTTATATCTAGACTTCAAATGAGAACCTCCCTCAATCATGTCTGCTGCCTCGGTTTGAGTCCATCAGAATCAGTAATTGTGTCTGAGAAGAAACAGTCTTTGCCCACAGGGAGCTCTTCATGGGCTAGGTGAGGCCAGGCATGCATGCAATAGTTATATGGCAGGGTGTACAAGGTAACTCAAGAGGCAAACACGACTCGTGTAAACTGTGAAAAGCAGGAAAAGAAATCACAGATGGGGTATCCTCTAACCTTTTCTGACTGTAAATGACATGAGGGTGGGAACCAGGTTTGTTTATTCGCTAGTGTCCCCAGCATTCACCATGATGCCAGGCACCTAGGACATGCATTATGTAAAATTAGTTACATACATGGGTAACCCATTCTGTGTGCCTACAATGCCTAAGAAAGTGAGGAGAGACAGTCTCCTAGTCAATAAATAGTTCATGCACAGTGTCCACAGTCAGCTGCAAAATGCACCTTTTCCTCCCCTATCACATCCCAGGTCGTCATGCAGACTCCATCTCAGAGAAGAATCTGTGAGCTCCCTCCACACTCTGGGATCTCTTCGGCTTCTTCCCTAAGAACTCTGTCTCTTTTCTGCCCCCCACCTCTAGTACTTTTCTCTATACCAGAAGGATGGGGCATCAAGGTAGTTGTGGCCTAGCCCTTATCCTGAGGAGTCTTATTAAATCACTCCAGTTCTCCAGACTGAAACATCCTAAAAGGTGAATAAAATTTTTTCTTGCACTTTATAAATCCCCTTCCAAAGCTTCACCCAGATGTACTATTATGGGGATAAAGTCTTTGTTGATGTTTTATTTATGTTAGTAAGTCCTCCCCATTGGGAAGGAAGAAAAACAAAAGGTCATGGGGAGTGTGTGTGGCCTGAGAGGTAAAGATGGAGAGGGGGGCAACCTCTTCTAATCTCTTTCAATAAATGGGCAGTGGTAGAGGGTCTTTGGGCAGAGTAGAAGGGAAGGTAGAGAGACAGGGGTTTGTAGCACAAGGGGGCGTTTGGTGAGGTACACTTTCATTGTCCTGGAATACAGGCACTTGAACTGCTGGTTAGAAGAGCATCACTTTTTCCATCTGCAGTAGAAACTATGGCCTCCTGACCAGATTCTTTCTACTCACCTCTGAGTTCACCTGCTGCAGCAGGAGTTCACCTGACCATTCAGAAAGGAACTGACAGCTCTTATTTCATGAACTCCTTGCCTGTGGGCTTTCTCAGGGGCCAGAGGAGTTTCCTCAGTCCAAATTCAGACAGCCAGAAGTGAGGGAGGAGGCATTTAATTTCTCTGATGTCAACCTTCAACCAATACAAGACAGAATTTGGTGGCTCAGGACCCATCTTCCATCTGTAGTGAAACCACCCTAAAGGGTGTTTTTCACAATTTCTTAGAGTGCCATTAGAGGTTTCAAACCTGCAGCATGAACACAGGCACACCCTTTATTGTTCCTTCTCCCATTTCTGGTTCACCTCCCCATCCATCACTTGTGTTTCCTGATGTTAAATTCTTCCTCAGGGCCTACATTAGGAGGAAGCTAAATTAAAACACCACCTTAAAACTTCTTTCTGTATTCACATGACTTTACATTTCTTTCCCTTTCCCAAAAGAATATTATTTTTTCTAAAGTCAGACTTTTTCTGTTTTTTTTTTT